>CAIGRB010167905.1:0-15834 GCA_903798255.1 Fraxinus quadrangulata
AATTTCAAGAACAGAATGGAGAAATTTGAATATGAATGAAGATAATATGATATTTTCACATTTTGGAATGTAATGGAATGTAATATGATTTCAATATGTTTTTCCGTCATTTGTATTGATCATCTTATAGCCTATTTATAGGCTTTGATCAATGCCCCACGAATTGGTACCAAAACTTATGGAAGAGTTGTAAGATACCAGCCAAAAGCCGTCAAAACTAAAGCCAAAAAAACTTCCCAACTGTCACTAGCGCGAGGGAGCTACTATTCTCGGGTGAGAAAGATTTATAATAGACACGTCCTATTTCATTTCGTACACTTCCCTTTTTGGTTTTAAACAACAAATTATCAACACATTTTTCTAAAATAATGTGGTTCAAACACATTTTAAATAGAGACTTATTATAAAGGGTTATGCTTTTACTCGAACAGAACTACCTCGGCGTTCAAACTGGAGTGCCAAGTGGTGCCCCT
Source organism: Fraxinus quadrangulata (assembly GCA_903798255.1). NCBI lineage: Eukaryota > Viridiplantae > Streptophyta > Magnoliopsida > Lamiales > Oleaceae > Fraxinus > Fraxinus quadrangulata. Next base: position 474 of record CAIGRB010167905.1, read on the forward strand.
ATTGGTAGGGGGTCTGGGTAGAACGAGGTGGCCCTTTGAGTAGCAATTACTCTATTATAAAATGAAATCTTCAGGTCAAGATCAACATCAATTCAGTCAAATCGTACCTAACCGGCTGAAGTCAAAGAAGCTGGGAAGGCTGCAATCCCATACATATAGATGAAATATAAAATAAGCGATTAAAAGTTATTTTTTTTGGAGAAAATTCTTTTCTTTTTTTATTTTCCTTCGAAAATTCAAGGCACGTTATTGGGTGTGTTACACTGTAGAAATTGTGAGCCCATAACTCAACTTGATTGGGCTTGGTAGAATAATGGACTTGAGCCCTGACCCATTCCAATATATTTAGCTTTATTCTTTTCACTATTAAAAGTAATTAAAAATAAATAAAAATCACTATTCTCTTTTTTAGTTAAATAAGTTAAAAAACAAAACAAAATAAAATATACTATAATTTTTGATACGATAATGAGCACCTAAACAATATAATTTATGAAAAGTTATAATTCTAATTTTGTTCGTCAAATCGTTTTGTGAATTTCAACGTGATTTTTCAAATTTTAGGATTGAATTATACCAGAAAAAAGCTATAGTGCAAGAAGTACAATTACATATAAGCATATATCGTGTGCCAACTTGCAATCAAACAACACCGTACAATCCAAAGGTGTGATAATTTTGAGCAAGTAAAATGTGAATATTGATCTTTTTCAAAATTTGTTGACGAGGACAAAAATTGGAAAATTGTGCCAACTTGCGAGCAAGTGATCAATACACGATCTAAAACGTATTTCATTTGGAACAATAAAGCATATATTAGTAATTTGTTTCTATGGGACGAAAATGGAAAATTGTAAACATAAAAGGAGATGATAATTACATGCAAGTGTAAAAGTAATTTAAATAAAATATTCCATAATCTCTCGTTATATTTACTTATAAAATGTCAATAATAAACGAAATTGAAATTTAATTGAAATTTTTTCTTGTAATTTGAAGTATGTACGTGTCAAATTAATAAACACGTACTATAATCCTAGAACATGGAAGTGTAAGAGTAGGTACATGTCTAGCTCCACTTTTTACAAGATTAAAATTATTTTTTATACCGATGCAAAGTGTAAGTGGATCTCAATATCTGACTTATATTGAGAAGGAAGTAAAAAATGATGACAGTCACAGTACAATAATTGATTAAAATTCAAATGAAAATTTCCAAAACAAGCGACAGGTGTGGTTCATTCGAGATTCAAAAGTAATCATAAAAAACTCACGCTTACTCGTATGTAAGAGCTCTAAGTTAGGAGTTACCATCCAAGACCACCCATTTTCAACTCTTTAAAACATTTCGCGGCCATGTCTTTACTAACGGACAAAGAAATTCTTTCTAGACCTTAATAACGACACTCGACTAGGCTTCATTTTGATTTCACCATTTAACTTTTTCTTGATGACATGTTTTAAAGCTCAAAAGAAAAATCACATTTTTTTATAAAGTATTTCTAGAACCTCAAAAGACAAACTAGTACCTCAAATTTTAAATTACTTTTACCTACCAAAAAAGTCACGATAACAAACTAAATGCATGTAAAATCTTCAACACCAAACCTATGTCTCATTGTCGGGTGGATCAGTCCGCGTATTTCAACAATCATAACCATCCATTATACATCGAATAATTCATAAATGAAACCATTTGAATTCACATAATTACGGAACTAAAATCGTACCCGAATCAATTGATTCCAATTCGTATTATGTTCTACCCATATGATTTTTTAAAAATAACAGTGAACTGACAATATAATTATCTTCCCAATATCTAGCGGGAATGGAAAAATAAGATACAACAACAAATATATATTTCAACACTTTCTAAATTCACTACAAATATGTTACCAAATAGCAACCCGTTCCAATTGTTGCGTTGCATGTGGCTCCTCAAGAAGAATTTATAAGTACGACAACACGTAAAGAGTAATCAGGAGTTGCTATGAACGAAAATAATAATGAATCTGATTACTAGGGTACTTATTACTTGGACTTTGCAAACTTGATGCTTGCTATGGCTTACAAACTTGCTACTTGTTGAGACGATTTATTAGGTTATACTAAATAAATTGTAAAATGTAAAAATTTATAGAAATGACAAGTTCGATTTCAGATTCGGGTACCAACAATTTTGATTCCTGAACCAATCGAACCGATAAAACCTCAATTTGATTCCCAAATTTTTTTTCATTTAAAAACCGAACCGAAACCACCAATTTCGTTTCAAGAGGTTTGATTTCAATTAAAACGCACACTCTAACTTGACCAATCAACTTCCAACATCGGAAATGAAGAACATTCCTCAAAATCCAAAAACCTTTTTGGGCCCGACACCACCTAATAGGGGTGGCCATGTGGCCATTATGTCAAACTTTATGGATACTATTATGTACCGATAGTAAAATTCACTCAACATTATCAATGAAGTTCTGACCTTCCATTTTTAAAATTCATTTATTTCAAATTTATTTTTAATTCCATATTTCATGAATTTGTAATTTTTTTTTTATCAAAATTTCAATCAAAATTTTATCAAAAATTATTAAAATTAGGATTTTTAGCAAAAACGAATAGGGGGTCATATCCAAAAATTAAGGTCATTTCGGTCATTACAAAATCCTGTTCCCCTGCCAAGAAGGCCTTCAACAAGAAATTTGACCAACTGAAGAGGGCTAAAAGGTAAATTTCTATTCTTTCTTTTAAAGCCATTGTTATATCAGTAGCTTCTTCAATCCAACAATGGTAGCTAATCAAGAAATGTAAATTTTGTCATTTGCAAAACATTCTCTATTATATAAGTAAACACCAAAAGCCAAAAAGAGCCCAACTGAAAAGAAAAAATTTAAGGGTCCCTTCTTTACATTTTCTTGAGCCTTCAGGTAATCTCAATTCAGTATTTTTCTTCTTTATTCAAAAAATGCCGTATGTACTATATACATACACGTTCGTTACATTTTCATATGTCACTGCCTTTTACTTCTGGTGTTTTACCATAATTTTTTACCTGTGCGCTGTTTTCTGGATTTTTTTTACTGGCATAATTACTTAATTTTGTTTTTTTGTTTTTTTTTTTTGGGTTTTTGTTTTTATATAATATATGTATATGTTTTCAGAGGCCAAAGGGGTGGAAAAAGAAGAAAAGTTTTATCTTTAGGATCTTGCATTTGTGTTCTGAGGTCCTGGACTGTCTAAAATGTCTCAGACCAATTGGTTTCTTAATTTCCTTCTTGCAATGGTTCTTTATTTTCTGGTTTGTTATGCGCTTTTTTCTTTTTTTTTTTGCTGTTTGCAGCTGTAATTTAATCTTTTCTAATACATTTAGGTTGTGAATTTTGAAAATTTGTTCAATCTCTGTTGAAGTAATAATGCTTCTCGACAATCAAGATATGTGTATGGGGAAGGACGACCTTTCTAATTCAATTGGTGATGTAATGCCTAAAATCGGATCACCCCTCCAAGCTGGTTGTCCTGTTTTGCCTCGTGATCCGGAGATTTTGCTGAAGGTGCCTTTTCCTATTTGGTTTCTCTATCCGCATTAAATTTTATATTTACATTTTTTTTATGGATTGTTTTTTTTTATGATTTGCATCAGAAGAGGAACTTCTCGTACAGATTGACATATTCTTAATGTATTCAATAACAAAGTTTTTTCATTTGTTGTGCAGTTGAAATTGGCTTAATTACAGCAGCAACAGTAAAACAACATGTCGCAGCAGCAGCAGCAGCAGCAGCAACAGCATCAGCAACATGCACTTTCTGGTCAGCAACCCCAAAGTTCAAATTGCAATCCAGCAAGATAAAAGGTATTGGTACTGCTAATGGAAGCATGTCAAATTCTTTCGAGGAAATGATCAGGTCTATCCTTTACTCTCTTATATGAAAGATATTCATGTTTCCCTTGTGCTGTTTATATCCCTTTTTGTGAATGGATAAATGTGCATTACTGGACTGTTGGAGGGGGGTGGTTCCTCCTCTTGAATCATTTTATCACTACTAGAATTAAATTAGCATATCATGATGGTCGTGCGTTAATTTTTATTTATTGATATAAGTATCAAGTCATCCAGGTTTTTTTCTTACTTGATAAATCCTCATGGAATTATCCAATAATCATTGAGTCCTCAGGATTCATTCAAATTTGTCTGATTAGTTAATTATTAGACTGCAAAATTTATACACAGCATCTGATGTACCATTTTTCAAACCTTTAGTATTGATTTTTCTTTGGAATCTATTTTGGAGTCTTCTCGTGGTGAAAGAAACATATAATTATTGTTACTTCTAATATAGTCCATCACTCTAAAAATTACATAATAATGGTCCGGTTTTGATAGAATTCGTGTAAGGTTATCTAAATCCGGGACCAACAAAAACTGTCCAGAATTGTTTGCTTTGGTCCAATAAAGATGGAATAGCATTTGGCATGATTTCTCTCTCTTTTTAAGTTTATTGAAGCTACCCAAGAAACTTGTTTAATGTTTTTGTTCTATTATTCCCCCCACCAAAAAGTTGGAGGGTGGATTTTAAAGGGTGACTAGTTGGAACTTGAAGATTATTAAGGTATACTTCCTAGTGTCATGAATTATCAATAGGTTTTTTGTAACATTTATGGTAGGGAAGATAATGAACTGTCCAAGTTCTTGTATATTTCGTGCAATTAGTGTGTAGAGGAGGGATAGTTCCTTTATCCAAAGCAGTTCTTTTGTTCATAGCCCATAATCTAATTCCAGAGTCTACTACAATTCCACATTTTTCTTTTCATGAACCGTCAAATAAAAAAATGTCTTCAAGTGACAAAAGACCAGATCGAAGTGCTAAATTCTGTATAAAAGAAACATCTGTGTGTTTACCAAAAACACCACAACTTCCTTCATCCATTCTTAATTGCCCACCGCACCATTCTGTAGATTTAGCTTGATGGGTTGCTAAGATTTTCATAAATTCATTAATTTTGTCTCCGATGTCAAAATCTCCAACATCCTGTCTCAACCATTCTTCCAGTGACACGGAGTGCTCCATTAATTCATCAACATCAAGAAAGTCTCTGCCAAGTTGGACATTCTTACCTAAGGAAGCCAATTTCCCGGCATATTGGACCCTAATGCTTGTATGTGTTTCCTAATCTGGCATGTTGCACTGAATCTTCAGCCCTTCAATTAAAGGAGTTAAAATATTATTATCGCCAAGGGAATAAGATTTTCGTAAAATACATAATGTGACTCTATCTCCATGCAATTTGAGCATGAGCAAAGGGTATTGGAATTCTGAGCAAGTGGCTATTTTTTGTGCTGCAAAGTCCGTCTGCACATTGTAGGAATGTACAGAAGAGAAAAAAACACAGGAAAAAAATTCTTTAGAATCAGAATATTTCAATAGAATTTCTGGTGAATTTAATTTAATTTCTCAATGTCAATAAATTTCCAGACCTCTGAAACACGTTTGATCTAGATTCAGCTTTTGACACTACTTCTTGTATAGTCTTCCCCGTGATATCTTCCAAAGGCATCACTTCATTTGCCTGAGTAGGCATCTTTTCAACTCCCGCGGATGCCCAGCATTGAAGTATCTCCATGATACTGAATCCCATTGCTGCAGGTAACAAAACTGGAGCAGACACTTGCATGATTAGTCTGGCACCATTTTTGGAATTTCCGAAAAGCAATGGATTCATTGACTGAAAGAAGCCACCATCCTTAGTCTGAAAAATTCTAGGCCTTCTCCAAGAGAATGTAATTTCAGTGGTTCTTATGCTGGAATATAGATTGGACTTCCAAATCCACCAGAGCTAGTGCATGGAGAATTCGGAAAAGCTTTCTATTCAGGCCCCATTCATGAATTAAAGCTTCAGTTTCCAAGTTTTGAGCATTTTTGCATTTCTTTTACTCCTCAATGACTCGTTCCCAATACCATGCTTCCTTTTGCCTTGTTGAATAGCAAATGACAACTCGAAATCATTTGAACAGCCACTAGGAGCAAGACAACTATAGTTCTTTTCTGCCGTTACGCCAATATGAAATATGGAGTTTCGCCAAGCCAGGGTGTTCTCTTCAAATTGTCCCAAAAGACAATCCCTCAGAGACTCAGGCCCACTATCAGAAACTTCGTCATCTGGATTCTGCTCAATGCTCAACATGTTGAGAAAATCATTCGCTATGGATTCTGCAACATCATCCAAGCTATGTGATTTTACTGACTTCCCTCCTTTATAACTAGAGATTGTCTTCCTTTAATTCATTAGCTCGTCATGCTTACTTATATCTAGCAATGACCCAGAGTTCTTCACCAGTTGGTTCTTTAGTGCACATGATACTCTTTTTGTATTCTCTGTCATCCATGGCATTTTCATTATCATTATTACCATTTACTTCAAGCTCTGAATTCCACGCCACATTCTCATCAGATATGACGCCATCTCCATCCAAAATCTTAGCAACATCAATGATTTCAATTACAGTACTGTCAAAACTTTGACAAGCATATTGTCCTATTTTCTCTTGATCCTTCACGGATACTTCCACACCCTGCTCAATTACAGTAAACTCAGTATCATAAAGCTTCCAAACCAGACTTAAATTCTGTTAGATCGAAGTGCTAAATTCTGTATAAAAATTTTCTTCTGAGTCCATTGAGACAAGTCTCAAAACATAAAGCTTTTGTGCATAGTTAGAATAGTATTTTGTAACTTCTATGGTAGGAAAGATAGTAAACTGTCCACTTTCTTGTACATTTCATGCAACCGGTTTGTTCCATTCCCGTGCAGCTTAGGCACAAGGCTAAAAGGCCTCTTTTGTGCCATTCCTGTGCAGCTTAGGTGCAAGGAGAAAAAAAGCCTTTTTGAGGTCAAATTAACATTTGCCGCTCATGCATAGGGATGTAATATGTCTGATCGATTTTGGGGGAGACTCAACTGTCTGAGCAACTCGGACGAACTTATTTGAATTTATTTTTACTTTTGCAAATAGTAAGACTGTGTTGTAACACCTCGAAAATTTACAGAATAATTTTTTTTTTTATCTACTATTCATATTTTGAAAGTTGGTGGACTAGAGTGACATATGTTAAATTCAATTTTATTTGGATCAAATATTTAAATAATGATAAGAGTAAAAATAAATATATAAATATTGGGCTCGTTGGATAGCTCATAATTAATTACGTTTATTTGGTTCGAGAAAAAGTCAATTCGGATAAGTCAACTCCAAGATACTGCAGTTTGAAGAAGTTATTTAAAAACCAACTTTCAATTTAATTTAAACCTTGAAAAGAAGCGGAGATGGTGCCACGTGTATGGAGGTTTTACCTTTATTTTGAATTGTATATGTTGGTTGGCACTTATAGGACTAAATGATAGATATGACAGGTTTCTTTTTTTTTTTTTCTTTTTTTATCTATTTAATTGCTTTAATCTTGGGACGTGGTAAGGATAAGCCCACGTGTTGATTAAATAAATAAGGATTGGTTGTATGGAATGACGTGATTGAGACCTTTAGGGAGTAAATTAGACTACTACCTTTATTAGGGATTGTTCTCTATATATAACCATATAAGTGCAACAGAATTTTCTCACCAAACAAAAATCTTCAACACGATAGTAGTTGGAATAAAGATCCTGAACGTGATTTTGTCACATTTCAAATTATCTGATCTAACGATGTAGAATACTATGTGCAAGTTGTTATGTCCTTGCAATATTATGATTTTTTTTACGTAATTTATTTCATGAAATGCTAATTGACCTGCGGGTCTTACTGAAATGAAATGAAATGTGAGATCTCCTTCGAGTTTTCTCAAATATTCCACAAAAATGTGTTAGAGCATTTGATTGATCTCCGATTGCTTTTGATGAAATGATGGTATTGAATGTTGTAATTTATGTTTAAAAAGTCATATTGTTTTGGACGCACGGATCCTACTGAGTTTAAATTACTCATTCCTTCAAATTTCAACATTTCAGGTTAGATCGGTCAACGTGGATGGTGGCTGCGAGGTGCACGAGTTGCCAAGTAAAATTTTCGGATACATATTTAATAATAAATTTTGTTATGATATTTTTTTTCCTTTGTTACTTCTATTAAACGTTCTAGACTTCGTGACTCTATGTATTATTCAATATTTAAATGTTCAAATAAGTTAAGAGTTTAAATTTTCAATTAAATATTTCTGTTTCAAATATTATTATGAAAAGATATCAGTAACACCCTAAAATTTAAGTCAATAAGATTTGGAGCATTACATGTTTAAGGGATAAGCTTCTCTTTTTCGATTTAACTATGCGATTATGGTGGGGGAAGTCTTCAAAAGAAGTGAAGAATAAAACAAAACGGCGAAGTTCCATCAATACACTAAATAGAAAATGCATTAGGCCAGGATCTCCTCGAAGATGTCGTAGTGATAATGCTCCTGAAACGGCATCTCAATCAAGGGACATTCAGAATCGCCATCATCATCCACACTGATTTTTGCTGAGAAACCTAAGGCCCAACCACTTCCTCTTCCAATGGGACACCTTGTTAATATTTTTACTTGCTAATTCTAAAAATGGCAGATTAATAGAGAATAAGAAGTTTCTTGGGACATGCTAGTTTCTGTCGGCATTTCATCAAGGATTTTTCAAAAATAACCAAGCCTCTTTACACTTTATTGGAAAGGGACGTGCCTTTCAACTTTTAGATGAGAGTTTGGTTGCCTTCAACACATTGAAAGAAAAGTTGATCACAACCCCTATATTAGCTGCACCTGATTGGAATTTGCCATTTGAATTAATGTGTGATGCAAGTGATTACGCAATTGGAGCAGTTTTAGGACAGCGCAAGGATAAAGTTTTGCATGTTATTCACTATGCCAACAAAACTCTTATTAAAGCTCAGTTGAACTACGCAACTACAGAAAATGAGCTTTTGGCAATAGTGTTCTCCTTCGTTAAATTTAGATCTTACTTGATTGGGTCAAATGTTATCATTCAGTGCTCAAGTATTTGTTCAGTAAGAAGGATGTAAAGTCAAGACTTAGCAGATTGGTGCTTCAACTGCAGGAATTTGACTTGAAATCAGGGATAAAAAGGGAAGTGAGAATTTAGTAGCAAACCATTTATCTCGTTTGGAGCAATAGGATAATTCTAACGAAGAAATTAAAGAGGTATTTCCAAAAGACACTTTTTTCAAGTCGGCTCCTTAGTATACAGATTATGTCAATTATTTAGCCAGTTCTATTATTCCTCCGGAGTATTCTAGTCAACATAAGAAGAAATTCTTCACTGGTCTAAAACACTACTTTTGGGATGATCCGTTTCTCTATAGACGAGGTCCTGATCAAATCATTTGCCGTTGTGTGCTGGAAGAATAGAAATATTTATTGGATCATTGTCACTCTTCTCCATATGGAGGTCACTTCACAACAACCAAAACAACAGCAAAAGTCTTACAATTAGGTTTTAATTGGCCAACAATGTTTACGGATGCTTATGAATTAGTAAAGAAGTGCTATAAATGTCAGAGGACGGAAAACATCTCTAGAAAGAATAAAATGCCTTTAAATAGCATATTGGAGGTAGAAAATTTCGATGTTTGTGGTATTGACTTCATGGACTATTCTCGTCTTCATATGGTCAACAATATATCTCGGCGGTTGTGGATTATGTATCTAAATGGGTTGAGGTTGTGGCATCACATACAAATGATGGGCGGTTTGTGACTCAATTCTATAAAAATAATATTTTTTCTAGCTATGGTATTCCGCGGGCTATTATTAGTGATGGCGGAAAACACTTTTGTAACCGCTTATTCTCAACTTTATTGGCAAAATATGGGGTCAAACATCGGGTTGCAAAGCTGTATCATCCACAAACTAGTGGACAAGTTGAGATCTCCAACAAGGAGTTAAAGAAAATACTAGAAACTACATTTAATGCATCACGCACAGATTGGTCAAAGAACATAGATGATGCATCACTCTTCATTAAAGTAGGCGTAGAACTCTTGCACCATGGTACGGTAAACTTTTTGAGGCTCATCTGCTACTTTTTCCCATCCTGCTAAATGAATTAATCGGGTCATCTCAAATTCTACAAAGTCTTCGACCACAACCTATCGTTCAGGCCACACTTTTCATGTGGATACCACATTGTCAAATCTAGCTTTGTTCTCAAGGGTTTTAAACCGCTGTATACCCCCTTCATCAAGTCGTGTGCGAGTTGTGCCGATGATCCCGTGACCTTTTCTTTGCCCTTGGATGTAGATGCATTAGTCTTTTTCTTTGGAGGCATACCTATCAAACAGTATATAAAAGAAAATGATCATTAGGTAATCGTATATGATATACCAATCCTAAACAAGCAATGTGGACTTTAAATTAGAAGAAAATGGGGGCCGCAAGTAGGGGACTCAAATAGGGATGTAGGGAGACATATGGGGACATAGGCTGAATTTTGCTTCTCCTTAAAGTTTCATTCAAATCATGCAATTTAATAGATGCAACTACATGTGAGTGTTTATGTGTATATATTCAATGTGTCATACAAAAATCATGCCATAATTCAAAAAAAAATGCCTTTGTGACAATTTATCGAACACTTGGTATGCATAATATTTGAAAGGGATAGAAGTTTCTCATGATTCTATGCTAAATCCAAATATTCAACAACTAATCCACAAATCCAACATCTAATTATGCCCATACTCCAACAAAACTTAACAAAATCCAACCATTAGCAAGAATTTGAGAAAAATAAGCAAAAAAAATCGAAACTCTTAAAGTATAGCCAATTTACCTTTGATTTCTAAAAATTGTTGATGGAAGTGTGANATCCAATAGTATGCAAGAATTTGAGAAAAATAAGCAAAATTCGAAACCTTCAAAGTTTAACCATCCTACCTTTGATTTCTTGAAGTTTTGTGGATGGAAGTGTGAAATAGTTGATGATTGATGTTGGAATGTGTTAAATCGTCTAAGTACACGTGAATTTTGGAAGAAATTAAATGATTTGGTCGAAAATTTGAAGAAAAATTAGGAGGGGGCGCCGACTTGCGCGTCTTTGTGTATGTAATGTGTATCGGGGTGGGTTCGCAGAGTGTAGTAGATTTAGCCCTTTTCAATTTTATGGTGGCCTCGCACACAAGCATGCGCGCTTCAAATTTTTTTTTATAGCCTCACATACACGCAAAATCACATATTTCCTCTATTGAAGCCCCAAACTTAATGCAAACAATACGTGAATTTATATGAATTACACACATAATCAACTATCCTGATGTATGGATGAAGATGCCTAAACTCATGTAAGCACACAAAAATGTGAAAAATCATGAACTAATGCATAAAACTAAATAAATAAAAGGAAATAATCTTAAGGTGCCTCCCAACAAGCGCTTGTTTATAGTCTTCAGCTCCACTTTGTCACTTAGGCTATTTTGGATCCTCAAGTGGCATAATTGTTCTCATTGGAGTAGTCACATCCCCATTAAGTTTTCAACCTTTGCATTCATTTTGAACCTTCATTGATGATCTAGAGATACTTCCTCAATTGTACCACATGGATGGACAGCTACAACAGTGAATAGACCTTACTGCCTCGATCTTTGCTTGCTTGGAAAGAGTTTGAGGCGAGAATTGAACATGAGCGCCTGTTGACCAACATCGAACTCTTTCTGTAATGTGCCTATCATGCCATCTTTTAGTTTTTTCCTTCTATAACTTTGTATTCTCATAAGGTCCCAACCTAAACTCATTAAGATTGTCCCAAAAGTAGTGTTTAAGATCACTAAAGAAATATGAACAGACTCTATACTCTTATTTCTGTTGGTGCACTCTATCTCTGGAATAGGTTTGTGCCATTCTTGTGCAGCTTAGGTGCAAGTCGAAAAAGACATCTTTTGTGCCACTCCTGTGCAGCTTAGGCACAAGGAAAAAAGGGCCTCTTTTAAGGTCAATGGGACACTTGCATGCGCATGCATAGGGATGTAATGTGGCTCGGTAGGTTTTTGGGGAGACACGATCGCCGTGCTGAGCCACTCGGACGAACAATGTTGAATTTATTTATGCTTTCTGAAATAATAAGTCCCTTGCGGCCTTGGGTAGCCGCGTATTCATTGTCTTATCCTGTTGTAATCCTTCCGAAACATTCTTGTTTGCCTTAACAGTCATAGTACTTAATTCTTGCCATTTCAGAATATTTAAGGGGTAAGTTTCTCTTTTTTCTTTTAACCATTCAGTTATGGCGGGGGAAGTCTTCGAAAGATGTGAAGAACCAAAAAAAAAAAAAGGAAGTTTCATTGATACACTACATAGAAAATACATTAGGCCAGGAGCTCCTTGAAGATGGCATAGTAATACTACTACTGAAAAGGTATCTCAATCAGGGAACATTCACAATCGCCATCATCCTCCGCACAAGTGTTGCACTGCCAGAATTTTGCCGAGTAGCCCCAGGCCCAGCCACTTTCTATTCCAGTAGGTCACCTTGCTAATATTTTTTCTTGCTGATTCTGGAACCAGTGCATTAATTAATATGGTGAGTTTAAGGCATGTGTTTTCCGTCGACCCCTTCATCTGATGAAGAATCTGTGTTTCTTTGTTTTTCATGGTTCTTGTCTCTTCTCTGGCAAAAACCCATTTTTCTATCAAGATTTTTTCCCTACGTTGATACGAGATCTGAGGTAAATACTTCGTCTTTATAGGAATTTGAGAATTTTTACTTGAATATTGTAAGAGACCTGAAGAAGAAATAAATTGCCTCTTAGTCTATTAAGATAAGAATCCAAACATAAAGCTTTTATGGATAGTTAGCACAAGATTTTTGTAATTTTATGGTAGGGAAAACAATAAACTGTCCAATTTCATGTACATTTCGTGCAATTTTTGTGGAATGGGAGGATATTCCTTTTTTCCGAACCAGCTCTTACACTAGCTGAACCAACTGTGAAATTCTCAAGGCTTTTTTCCTGTTAGAGATTTATTTGAGCATTTTGTTTATACAAGTCCTAGTCAACCTTTATTGCACCACGTTATTTGTAGATACTTTTTATTCGAACAGTCTAATTATATTTTAGATATAATCGTCCATAAAATGATCGTCATCTTATGGGACCTTTAGACTTCACACTTGTGATTAAAGCAGTAGAGTCTAGTCCTCTTAAGGCGAGCATATAATGGTTTCTGCTGAAGTTTTAGAGTTGTGACTAGATTCCTAACTCGGTCATTCATGTATTTCAAGGTTTCAAAAAACCAGAGTTGAAGAAAGAGAAACTACCTGTGTCATCTTCATGGCTTGTCAATAGCACGGGAACTGCAAACACTGCAGGACCACCTCCAAGTTCAGAACCCTCAACACGTCCAATTCCTACACCAGGTGATTGATGTCTACTCATGCTTTTGCCACATATTGGGAGTTCTTCAAAAACTTGGGTGATGTTCGGGGCCGACGCCACTGGTACTCTTACATCACTATCCAATCAATTGGTGAGAATAGGCTTTGTTTCCTTGTCTAGATGAAATGATGTTTCATTTAATTGCTCAAAATTTTCACTAGCATTTCATTTTGGCAGTGGGATGATAAAGATCTCGTGCAAGTCGATATGGATCATTTTGTGGATGATGTAGAAGATAATGTCGAGTCTTTTCTGTCTCCAGATGATGGACCCTCGAGATGCAGTTGGCCGTTGTATGGATGTTAGCGAAGGAAAGTAAAATGCATCCCCTTTAACTTTCTTTAGTTATTAATTTCTGAAGCTCTGCATTTCTTCAGCACTTTGGGAGATCATTTTTCCCAATGTGATGTGCAAATTGTTGAACGATCATCTCATTTGAGATTCTTCTTCTTCTTCTTTTCTACTTGAGTTATTTCATGTATATTTTTTTAACTCACTGCCTTGTATATTACTGAAGTATATCCTAAGAAGCACTGACACCTCGAATTAAATTCTTTAAAATTGTACCTTTGTAAAGTATATCTTTGGTTTTAACACTTTTTATTTTTTAATAAATTCAATTCTTCTTTGTTACCTTCTAATAAATTTGAGTTAAAACTACTACCAAAAAATAAAAATGTTTATAGCGTCAAGGAGTGCCCTTGCTTCGTAGAGAATATCTATTGATGATGATTTTAGATTCATTCTAATATTAATGCAGATTAACAGATATATCACTATGTAAATCTTTTATGTTATGCTATGAAGAACTTGTTGAATTCAATTAGTTTACCCTCTCAACTGATTATTCCAGTGTAATTCAACTAGTAAAAACCATAAAGAGCACAAGCTGTTAGAAGAATTTATCTCGATTTGGGAATGAACTTGAATTTCAATATTTTTGTCTACTATATATTTCATAGTTTTCTGATTGGCAGCACATGCTCTTCATGGTTTACATTTACTACAGTTCTGTTCATGCAAGAGCGAACAAAGTCGAGTGTTGCCACTTCTCATCAGATGGTAAGCTTCTTGCCAGTGGTGACCACAATAAAAAAGGTGAGAGTTGAGTGTCAACAAAGTTGATAGAATAATGCAGTTAAAATTACAAGTATTTTATAGAGCATGTTGGCAGCTTAAAAGCGGATTAAACGTACTTATAAGTTACTTGATACATTTTTTAACTAAAATTTTTTTTCTAGAAAATAAGTATTGACTTTCTAGAAAAGTAACTTTCTAGTACAGCCAAGTACTCGTAGTCTAATTTACAGTGCGTGGCTTAGTGTTGCTGAAATTAAGTTTCTAGCTTATGCAAGTGATGATTTTTTTATTAAAATGGTGCAGGCTGTTTATGGTACACTGATACTTTGAAGCCAAAAAGTACACTTGAAAAGTATTCATCATTTGTTACTGATGTTCGCTTCAGTCCTAGCTTGGCCGGCCTTGCAGCATTATCGTTTGACAAACCTGTCAGATTTTGGGATGCTGAAGACAAGGTTAGTTCACGATTATTTTTATATAATTTCACTTTTGTTCTCTTTGTTGAACTTCCAATTCCTACATAAAATTTTTCAAAATGACCAAAAGAATCCATATTATGCACGAATAGTGCACAGAACTTGTTATTTCTGAAACATTTTGAAATGTGAAGGAAAATGTCCCTTTCGTCATATTATGCACGAATTGGTTTTTGTCCCTTTCTTGTTTATGTAATTTTCTTGTAATCTCAGAAGAAATATAAATTGGCTCTCGACTCTTATGTAGCTGCTGTTAATTGGTTTCATAGGTTTAAATGAAGCTACACACACACACTCTCTCTCTCTCTCTCTCTGGGACATGTTTGTGACATTCCTGTGCAGCTTTGGTACAAGGTGAAAAAAGCCACTTTTGTGCCATTCCTGTGCAGCTTA
>CAIGRB010167927.1:0-12348 GCA_903798255.1 Fraxinus quadrangulata
TTTTCTACTGGTATATATGATTTTTTTTCACTTTTCTTACATCAACAAATACATCAAATAATTGATTTGCAATTTTTTTTTGCAAGTGAATGATTTTTTCAACATATTGCTTACATTGATTGTTATGGGAATCAAAGTGATAGAATTATTTTATTTCAAGAAATTTTAATTTATTTTTTAGGATGTGGTTTTGTCTTTTCCAAAGTTGGAAAAATCATTTTATTAAAAATGACACACTGCAAAACATGCAGTAAATAAATTACATGTTTAAATGTTCAAGATACCCACTAATAGATGGTGAATCAAAATGTTTAACATAAATCTCAAGTCTTACTGAGTATCCCTTTTAGTACGTTGTGGGGATGAAATAAGGACTTTAACAACATAATTGAAAACACAAGTGAAAAATATTAGGTTCATTATAAAATGCAAGTTTCTAAGGTGAATATTGATAATAAGCAATTGATTTTGTATAAACTAATGATTCAACATGTAATATGACATGACCCCAAATAGAAACTCAGAGCTTTGTTTTCTTAAGTAATTGTTTAGCAATAAATTGTAGACATTTGATAAACGACTCCGCTAAACCATTTTGTGTATGGACATATGTAACTGGATGTTCATTAACAATTACAATTGATATACAATAATCATCGAATGCTTATGATTGAAATTCACCCTTATTATTAAGACAAATTGTCTTGATTGAGTAATCAAAAAATTGAGCTCGTAATTTTATGATTTCGATAAGTAGTCTAACAAAATCTACATTCCTAATAATAAGTAAACAAGCATGTGACCATCAAGTAGAATAATCAATTAATGCCATAAAATAAGAAAATGATCGACATGTGGGTGTACCCACATATATTTTCATGAATTATTTCAAGAAAGTTGGAGATTTAATATTGATATTTGTAGTTGAAGGTCTAATGATTAACCTACTTTGCGAACAAGTAACATATGGATAATCATTAGGTAAAAGAATATTCTGGTTCTTTAGAGGATGTCATGTGAGCTATTTATTATTCGATGCATCATTATACCTCATGAATGTCCAAGTTGATCATGCCAAAATATAAATTTTTTTTTTTGGATAATGAACATCGAGTTCATGATAATGTTTGATTTAATCATTTTTATGAATATACACCAGAAGGGAGTATTAGGAATTTTTCTGTTTTCTACTTCTGGTTAGACATAAAAGAAGTTATCTAAAGATATTCAATATTATCTAAAGATATTCATTGTAGCGAATATATTTAAAACTAAGCAAATTTCTTTTAAATTTTCTAGAATGAAGTGCATCGTCAATATATAATTTTGTATTATTTGATAAAATAATACAAGCTCTTTAGAAACTTTCAACAATATTCGATACACTTCATATCTTATTAACATTATTTTTGTTAATGTTAAGTCTAAATAATATTTTTTGTCTTGAAGAATAGTATGTGTTGTTTCACTATCAACTAAACAAGTATTTTAACAATTCATCCTTTTGGAGAGGATTCATGCAAATAATGTGTTATGAAATAGAGAGAAAAAGAGAAGAAAGTAGAGAAGTCAATAGACTTGTAGTTATTTAATTGAAAACCAAATGCCCACAATTATAGTGAAGAATTAGGATTGCATGGGATACAAAAATAATAATAACTAGGGGCGCGGGGATATAATTGTCATTAACTAATAAACACATTATTTACAATAGAGAAGAAATTAGAAATCAATTATTAGGAATTGATTTCAAACGAAGAAAATGAAATTATGAGGGTTCTATTTATAGACCTCCTTCTAACGATGGCATCTTTTGGCAAAATTAATTTCAACTATTAGATCACACAATTTTAAGATTGATGATCGATATTGCACCTTATTAAAATGTTCGTTATGCACATTTTAAACTTAAAAGAGTGGCACACAATTTTTGCACTTATTGTAGACTTTTCTAATCCATACTTATAAAAATATCTGGTAAATTCCAACAATATATATATATGCTAAATGAAACTTCATTTTAGATCAATTATTTTCTTAATTGAATGCATAACTTTTATAACTACTTTTTCTATTTTCACACTTAAAATGCTGTATTATTTAAAATGAATTTCACCAACAATTTAAGATCCTGTTTGGGCTCCATTATAATGTGTTTTGGGGGAAAATGTATTTGAAAATAGTGATTTTTTAATATAAAAAAAATATGCGATTTAAGAAAAAGAAAAAAAATTAATTTACGTATAGTATAATTTTATTGAAGAATGTATTATTAAAAAAAAGAGAGAAAAAAAAATGCATTTGAGATAAATATACATACACAAACTCTTGCCAAGCAGGAAAAAAATGGCCAAAAGTTTTTGTGGAGCCATTCCATTGATGCAAATAGGACAACTATACATTTATTTTTTATTTTTTATCTTCTCTTCAAGAATTGACCATCCATTTTTTCTGGTAGGAATTAAAATTAAAATTTTAGTTTGAGTTAAAACTAAAAATTTGATTTCAACGAGCTATGTGAAACACTTTGCCAGCTAAGCAAATGTTGATAGTGTTAGATATTTATAAAATAAATATAATATGTGAAAGAAATATTTAATTCAGATGAAGTGCCAAATTGGTGAAAAATGTGAAATTTTCGTGGGAGGTTGGGAGTTCGAGTCACACCTCACGCATTTTCGTAATTATTTAATGGGTTAACTAGTCAGTAAAATATGATCGTTTTTAACTGCCAAATATTAAAAACTCATTATCATTGCAAATAATCTTGGATCATGGTGGAAGCAGTTTCATCTTCTAAGCCTATATAAACACACATCTGAACATTAGATTAAAAAAAAAAAAAAAAAACGAAGTTGTATCTTTCTATTGAAGAAAAATTATTATATTCATTTTTTCATATTTTTTGGAATACACTTGAGAGTTCTGAAAATCAATTGTGATTGCTGCATAATTGATTTATTTGATCGTTGTATCGTAGTGGTGATTGTCCACAGAGATCACAGCAGTTATTGACGAGCAATTTCGCTTTAGGATATCGTGCTGTTACGAGACTCGATCAGTCGATAAGTTTTATTTCTGCACTTTACTGTATTGCAACTAATAATATTTCTAACAGATAGTTGTATGGGCCAACTTCTCCATATATTTCCATTTGTTTCTTTCTTTTCGTTTTTTACTTTTTCTTTCCTTCACATTTATTAAAGCACATATTAAATGCAAACTCGATTTAACTTAAAAAATGAATTTGATTCAAGTCGACTTTGATCGAGTTCACAAGAAGATCGTCAATTTTCAGTTTAGGCTCGGGTTTTAAAAATATACTATGGATCAGATCGATTTTCAGATGAGTTTATATCAATTTCTTGATAGGATCAGATCGATTTTCGGATAAGATGTTGATTAAATAGATGGGTTGAGCTTCAACCCGACCCACGGCACCCATGTTTTAATGAGAACTCTCCCTCCCTCTCTCCGCAAGCGATATGGACTGTGGGACCCGTCCAAGTTGGCCATTGGCATGATGGATATGTACTTTGAAAGAATTATCACATATTTATTGTCCATTTCTTACATGCCATTCAACATTGGAATACTATACTGTCGTCGTTAGTCAAACTTGGTCACAAATTTTGACATCTTATTCAACATTTGAATAACACGATATATTTTGTTCACGTAAGCAACTAAATCACTTGGTCGTAAATTGTGCACGTATAATACGCATTATATATTATTATCACACTACAAAAACAAGATTGTGTCCTTGTGATATAGAGAGGCAATAAGGAATTTTAACTTCTTTTTTTACTTTAACAATGTATATAGTCGACACTCAATTGTGGAAAATGTGTTTAAGCCTTATCACTTATTATTTGTGATAGTTGTTGATCTCAGATTATATTGCCAACAGATATCGAATCCACTCGTGCATATGTAAGCTATATCAAACATGTAAAAGTTGATTAACGGTCTATATCACTCCAAAATTGAACGTGGAAGAAGTTCAACAACACGAGACGTTTTCGTTCGTGTTCCGGCCAGAAATCCGGGATACGATTGTATAATAATAATCAATCGCTATGAACTCAGATTAAAGATTATGAATCAATATAAGAGACTAAAATAAGTTGCTCCAAGTATCTAAAGTTGCATTATTCCTCAATTGTTACATGGTGGAGGTATTTATAGTGTTACAAAACGGAATTGTGATCCTTAGATGAAATCATATGTGGCATCATCTTCTCGGTCGAAATATCAAATCCTAGCCATAATGTTGACTTTTCTAGCTTTACAAGGCATTTAATACTTTTACATCTTATTAACAAGACAAGACACAAATACACTTTTTACAAAAGTCACATCAATCATTCAAATTAGATTTCTATAATAAATTCAAGATCTCTACACGTGGGTCGTCACTAGCTGGGTGTAGCCTCGAACATGTGTCACTTCGGATAATGATTAATAATGGGCCTCGGATAATGATTAATAATGGGCTTCGAAAATTGTCCCATGGGTCTCGTCTTCTATGGCGATTATTTGGTAGGAGTGGGTCCACAATTTCACTAGATCGACCATGTGGTAATACAAGTAGCAAGTTATAACAATAGTAATTGATGCTACAAAAAATCGTACATGTTGATTTTCGAGCTGACGACCAATAATAAGCACGAACAAGATCTTCTGGTACTTGAAATAAAGATGTCGAGATGTGTCTTCGTCGCCCCTCTAAAACTTAAGTAAGAGAGAGAATTTGAAAAAAGATATGTGCTGAATATTATATAAAAATGTACCTTGATAATGAATTAGAATAATGTATTTATAGAGGTAGGTAGTGCATTCCTAGTAGGATTACAATGTTGAAATTCCCTAGGAGTTCTAATCATGATTGAAAGTTGCAACTCTAATGATTTTGTATTACCCACGTGTTTGGATATAGATGAGATTCTGGTGTTGGAATCCTCTTAGAATGAGGTAACATATGATCAGCGTGACTTTGCTTCCCAGGGTCGGACAAGTTTTGATATGAAGTACAGTCCTAATAAATCAGGATTGCACAATATGAGGTTCCGATTGTGAACTTGAGGAAGAGCTTGTTGGACTATGGATGCCCAAGCTCGAGGAGATATGACCCCGAGGAGATCATGAGGGTCGTGCTCAAATGGGCCCTAACTCCTCGGGTGAGTGCTCGGGTAGCTCCCAATATTGGTATCATCCGTAATCATTATTGTAACTTAAAAGCATCTCGATTTGAGTAACGGATTATAATAAACGGGAATGTGCCGTCATTAGTTTAATAAGCACGGCACTAATCATATAATGATTCTGTACTAGGAAAAGTTTTAAATGTCTCCTAAAGGGTCTTTATTACTCAGAAAAGGAAGGACTGGTCCAGGGCGGTTTGAACTTTTAATAATGGTCCAGCCATTTGGGTTTGAAATAAAGTATGTGTGGTTGAGTTTTGATTGCCAAACCACATCTATTTTTTAGAAGAATTGAACAACCGATGTCCGATCTATTGTTTGGGTATCAAATTGGTCCTCAACATTTTAAAGTAATTGTGTATCAATCTTTAACAGCGGAAATTGTTCAACTCTCTTTTGTAAATCATAACGTGACTTCTTTGAAAACATACACCATTTCAAATATTTAGGTACCATCTCAAGTTAGGAATCAAAATCTAACTTTATAAAACGAGGCAACTGAAAGTCAAATGATGATTCAATTTCAGCGATTTGAAGAGAAAATTGCTATTCAGACAATAAATTGATAACGAATAGCGCAACTTTTTCCAATTATTTTCCTTGTCTTGGAGTGGGAATGAAGCAACTTTTCCCAATTATTTGCCTTGTTATGTAGTTGAAGTGCATGAAAAATTGACAGTACAGCTTAATGAAGTAAACAAGACGATTGGTGTTTGATTTTATTAATATTACGAAGGAACATACTTCTCTACGTCTAAGCTATTGTTAAACATTGTGTGACAATTGGTTGGCCATAAAACAAGAATCTTGGGGTCGTTTTGTTTAATGGGCAATATAAGAATATTTTTGTGTGGCAATTAAGTTGCCAATCTTTTCCATCCTACAAAATATTTGGAATGTGGCAGAATTAAAGATGAAAAATGTGAGGTTTCACAAATCTCAAATCACATCTTATGTTTTAGCATCTACACATATTATATGCCTATTCTTTTAGTATACGTGTATTGTGTTACGATAAATTCTTTTAGCCCATGTTTGATACAGTTTAAATTCTAGATTTTAATTTAAATCAAAGTTAAAAATTAATTTTAACCACATATTTATGGATTCTATAACTTTTTAACCATACATTTAATTAAATTTTATCAAAATATAATTAAAAAAAATTGAGTTTAATCCCACCAAACAAGGGCTTAATTTATTTGAAGTTAGAATTTTACATATTTTTTTTATATGAATTGATACTCTTTTCTTTATTTACATACATAAAGAGGTGTGTATACATGTTTATTTGACAAAATTCATAATTGTCATTTACTATGAGATTACAATTTATAGAATTTTAGCTCCTTTTTTCGTAAGCTTAACGCACCTAACATGCCATAAATGTGAAACTGAATTGCGAAAAAGGAAGCTATGGAGATTGGCCACAACTGTGCACAATTTGCATCTTCATCATGGTCCATATGAAAGGTTTTTTTTATCTAACTTTGTTCTTACTGGCTGCCAATCTTCCATTAGTCACAAATTCGTAATGTCTAGCCAATACTTTTGGACTTATTAAGCTTCATTTAACATGTTCGGACATCAAAATAGATAATCATGCTTCAACAAAGCTACCAATTGCATAGTGTGTGAATAGCCATGTCAACGATACAAATAGAGCAAGAAAAGGGAAAATAAAAAAGATTAGAAACGTTATATACTAGTTTGTTTAATTAGTCCATATTCTTGAATTGTTTATTCTTTCGCTTATGATCGAGTTGAATATTTACTATTTACACCATTCAAAATATTTGGTATACAGTATTCAATATAATTGGATAGAGTAAAATGCAAAATTTTAATTTCTCGTTTTCTTTCATACGAATCTAATCTTTTTCATCAAACATGACATGCGAACATAATCATTCTAGATAGCCAAAGTTGAGTTTGTCTTGAGATTGTAAAAAAGACGTGGGAGGTGGTTTGTTGTGCATCTCCTAGCTTGGCTTTTACGTTCGAAACTAAAATACATGGTACTATTGCAACTAACTTGAAATATGAATTAAGATTTTAGAATTGTTAATGTACGGACATTCTTGAATTGGTTGAGTCTATTGTCACTATTTGAGATACCCAATGGCACATATTAAAGGTGTCCTTTAAAATGAAGCTCAAGTGGAGTTGGCTTGGGGTAGATTCCCATGCTTGATTTTGGATGGTATAGAGTGAATTGTACCTCCTTAAGAGCTATGTATCCTTTAGGCAAAATGGCTGCACCTCCCTGCATCAATTACTTTGGTGGATATAGGAAGGGGCAAAGGGTGGTATGGTATCATTGTGGAAATTTAACATAATTATAGAAAATTAATAATATAAAGAAATTACCCCATGTTTGAGTCTCATTTTTTAAAATTCAACTTTTCTCAGACTCATTTTGAACTACTCATCTTGCAATAAAGTAATTTTATGCGTAATAACAAAACATTTCCTACTTTTTAATACTGATTTGCGACCTGTTAACACTGACTTACGACTTAACCCCTGCCAATGTGGTCCAAATTGCATATGCAAAAATGCAATACATGTGTGGATATGATGCATCCTGTCCTCTTAAATTATTACAGCAAGCTGTTGGGACTGCTTTGTATCATTTTCAATTGAATGCAAAGATCCACTTGTAATTATTGCCTATGCACAAGGTTTCAAGCTTGGGGTCTTAATTAGATTACTATTAACTACATTAGTTTGAAAAGTTCTCGCTTAAAACAAAAAATAGAAATATCCAAAATCATAGTTTCTTTTTGCATAAATATGAATGATCCGATTGCAAGGATCATCATTGATAATTATTTGATCGTCTATTTTAAAAAAACTAATCTAAAATACATATACAAATAAAAAGAGAAGTCTTTTTTTTTTTTTTTNCTGAATTGCGAAAAAGGAAGCTATGGAGATTGGCCACAACTGTGCACAATTTGCATCTTCATCATGGTCCATATGAAAGGTTTTTTTTATCTAACTTTGTTCTTACTGGCTGCCAATCTTCCATTAGTCACAAATTCGTAATGTCTAGCCAATACTTTTGGACTTATTAAGCTTCATTTAACATGTTCGGACATCAAAATAGATAATCATGCTTCAACAAAGCTACCAATTGCATAGTGTGTGAATAGCCATGTCAACGATACAAATAGAGCAAGAAAAGGGAAAATAAAAAAGATTAGAAACGTTATATACTAGTTTGTTTAATTAGTCCATATTCTTGAATTGTTTATTCTTTCGCTTATGATCGAGTTGAATATTTACTATTTACACCATTCAAAATATTTGGTATACAGTATTCAATATAATTGGATAGAGTAAAATGCAAAATTTTAATTTCTCGTTTTCTTTCATACGAATCTAATCTTTTTCATCAAACATGACATGCGAACATAATCATTCTAGATAGCCAAAGTTGAGTTTGTCTTGAGATTGTAAAAAAGACGTGGGAGGTGGTTTGTTGTGCATCTCCTAGCTTGGCTTTTACGTTCGAAACTAAAATACATGGTACTATTGCAACTAACTTGAAATATGAATTAAGATTTTAGAATTGTTAATGTACGGACATTCTTGAATTGGTTGAGTCTATTGTCACTATTTGAGATACCCAATGGCACATATTAAAGGTGTCCTTTAAAATGAAGCTCAAGTGGAGTTGGCTTGGGGTAGATTCCCATGCTTGATTTTGGATGGTATAGAGTGAATTGTACCTCCTTAAGAGCTATGTATCCTTTAGGCAAAATGGCTGCACCTCCCTGCATCAATTACTTTGGTGGATATAGGAAGGGGCAAAGGGTGGTATGGTATCATTGTGGAAATTTAACATAATTATAGAAAATTAATAATATAAAGAAATTACCCCATGTTTGAGTCTCATTTTTTAAAATTCAACTTTTCTCAGACTCATTTTGAACTACTCATCTTGCAATAAAGTAATTTTATGCGTAATAACAAAACATTTCCTACTTTTTAATACTGATTTGCGACCTGTTAACACTGACTTACGACTTAACCCCTGCCAATGTGGTCCAAATTGCATATGCAAAAATGCAATACATGTGTGGATATGATGCATCCTGTCCTCTTAAATTATTACAGCAAGCTGTTGGGACTGCTTTGTATCATTTTCAATTGAATGCAAAGATCCACTTGTAATTATTGCCTATGCACAAGGTTTCAAGCTTGGGGTCTTAATTAGATTACTATTAACTACATTAGTTTGAAAAGTTCTCGCTTAAAACAAAAAATAGAAATATCCAAAATCATAGTTTCTTTTTGCATAAATATGAATGATCCGATTGCAAGGATCATCATTGATAATTATTTGATCGTCTATTTTAAAAAAACTAATCTAAAATACATATACAAATAAAAAGAGAAATCTTTTTTTTATTCGGGCAAAATATTATCGTTTCTTCGTGATTGAATCAAGAAGTCAAATAGATGTCTGGTGATTATTTTATTAAGATATTTCGTAGTCGACCTACCTTGCAGCTATAAAATTATATTTTAAAGAAATTATACCTTGTAAATCAAATTTGTATATGAGTTGTAACTTGTGGAACTTTCCAAGGATGAGGGATATTTAATTTCTCCAATAATTGAGGTGCTATATACATATCCAATTCATCTGCATGATTGATTTTGATAAATATAGTTTTCTCAAATTAATCCTCCTAGTATGATAGGATTTCTTAAAATAATATTAAATAGTTTTGACTTCCATAGTATTATATATATTTCATGTTTTCATCAACATATTTTACCCTTAAATATTAATGCTTACTAATACTAGGATATTTAGGGAGACAATGAGGCGGGCGATCATTTCCATTCTCCGTTTCATCGGGTATTTTTGTTACCTTGTTCGACCCCCATATCCAATTAAATCGTGGTGGGAAAGGGAAGATCCCCTTCCCAATTTGTTTTATTTTTATTTATGTTTTTAGTTGATGAAAATTATTATTATTTTTTTCAATTTATTAAGAACAATTTATGTTCTCTTTAAAAATGATAATAATTCTTTCTTTTGGTTTGATAATAAGCTTTAATTTAAAATAAACTTTAAACGGTGTTGATAGTATGATGAAGACAATGTTTCCTGTACCCGCTTCAAGGTGAATAACCCCACCTCGCTACTTTCTTGTTTACTCGATTATACAGCTAATCATCACCCCATTCAGGACGGGCCTCCGAGTATTTGGTTTAACAAGTTTTATTGTCATCCCTAACGATATTCATAAAAATAATGATGACTCATTTTTTAGGAAGGTGGAATCTTTTGTGAATAATACTATTCATATCTACTAGAGATCATCATCATGATAGCTATAATTATTAAAATCTTTAAAAGATGATAAATCAAACCAAATAGTGATTTTTAATAATAATAATAAATTTTACTGAAACCTCGTATATTTTATAGCCAAGTGATCACTTGGACGAAAAACAATAGAAAGATGGCATGCATATTATCTATTTTTTCCCTTATCTTTTATAAACCGAGGGTCGGCAATAATTTGCGAATTTTCCACAAGTGACCAATGCAATCTCTTTTTGTCCAAAGTTTTTCATCCACGATTATTTGATAGATGACATAACATTTTAAAATTTGTACATACGTGTAATATGGAACAATATGACTCCCCCATGTCCCATTTTTGTCTTGTTAATGTTCCATAACCACGAAAAGATGTCTAGAAAAAAATAAAATAAAATAAAAAATAAATTTTTATTACTGTCGAACCTGGTCTAATATCGGGAACGCATTTGCTTGAAACAATCTCCAAACTTATTTATATATTGAATCATGTGACATGCAAATGAAATAAATACACGTAATGTGTAATTTCAACCTAACGTGTTAAAAAAAAAAAAAAAGCGGCCCACGTCAACTTAGCAGACAAGGCAAAAACGGAATTGTCCTTGTGCATTAATAAGAAATTATAATAGAAACAAGAAATTCCCTTACGTCGTTTCATTGAATTTCGGTGCCACATGTTTAGTGGGGTAATTTTGGATCTACATCTTGGCAATCATAGAATTATGGGTGCAATCATATTCACATGTCTCTATCAATTCCTAATAATTGAAAGTGGACATAACTTTTCAATTAAAATTCGAGTAGTTTGATAGCATTGTTGTACAAAGAATTCATTTTTTTTTTTGGAAATTTATGAAAGGGATTGTCGCCGGCCAATGTCGAGTTGAGTTGAAGAGTGGAATAATATCACCCACATGTAAATTTCCTTTTTTTTATTTTTTATTTGGTTTTAAAAAAAATACAATTTATAACAAAAACTTTTCGAATATATCCATTGGTTTCTATTACATCACACATGACCTCTTTTACATAAAGAAACAATCTAATTTTTGTTCTTGACAATACAGAAGGCGAACATTAATCATGTAATGGTTATTTATATTGTTCTATATCGATTGGAATTAAGGTGTAGGATCTCGTAACTACTCATTAATCTTTCACGGACTTTATTAAGGAAAATTTAAGGATGTGTTTCTTAATCTTCAAAAGTGCAGTGTTGATCCCCAATTTATTTTTGTTTGTAAATTTGGGTCTTTACGTGATGAAAACCTCAATGTGGACACTAAAGCCCGTTTGACAATTATTATTGTAGGAAAAAAGAATTTTGAATAGTTATTTTTAGGAAAAAGTGTAGTTAAAAAGTAGAAAATTATTTTTCAAATACGTGTAGAATATTTTATTGTGTGAATGTATGGTTGAAAATAATTATGTAACAAACTATAAAATAAACTAATAAATGTCAAACAGACACTAAAATTATACATGATTTTCACTTGACAGTGGAGGCAAAATCATCAAACCACATAATATCCAAGCGATTTTACATCAACGTTGATGATTTCCGTCATATAAGTATTTCAAATTCACAAATTTAAATAAATTCTAACCCAAAATCTCACTAATGATGTTAGAGATCCAAAACCATGCTACTTAAAAAGGTTTGGAAGCCAACTCTAATTTTCTCCATAATAAATTAACCCCTGTTTGGTGCACATTTTGGGGTCAATAATGCTTGTTTTTTTTTTTTTTTTTTAATGTGATGGGGAATATGTGATTGAAAAAGAAAGAAAA
>CAIGRB010167927.1:12374-27066 GCA_903798255.1 Fraxinus quadrangulata
AATGTTTAATTTGTTATTTTTTTTTTCTTTTTCTTCTTTTTTTTTTTTTTTTTTTTTTTTTTTCAAATTTCATTATTACTAGTTTTTTGAATGTTTCAACATTACTAATTTATATTGCATAATTACCTTTTTATTAAATATATTTCAAAGATTCTCAATTAATCTACAAAATCCTAACAATTTTCCTTATTTTTTTAGGGATCTAATCTAATCTTTCTATAATTTGTGGAAGTATTTGGGGGTATATTCACTCTCTTTATCATCATATATTCACATAGTTATTATATTCGACCCGGTCATTGACACAGACAAATCATCGAGTCATCGGGTTGTGGTTCAATCGGTGGGTCATTGCAAGATCGAATTTTAATTATTATTTTTTAAACAAAGATTAAAATGAAACATATATAATTTTATTACATTTATTATTAAGACTCCAACAATTGTCATAGTAGTCAATCTTTCTATAATTCTCAAGGTGAGCAAATGTTTGAATCCTCCCAATTGCAAATTTGATACAAAATTTTGCTTTCAATCTACTTGGTAACTAACTGGTTCAATCCAAACCGGATCCGGTTCAAGACAAACTAGTTTGGTTCGGACAATTTTTAACCTGTTCAATTGCTAATAAATCAATTAATGCAAATCGGACCGGACCACTATCCGGTTCGTCAGTTCCCAAGCTGAACCGATCAGTCTGGTCATTATAACCATTGATTATGATCAAATTCTGACACTGTATGTTATTCTAGTTAACCTAAATTGTGAAATCTTGTTCTAAAGTATAGTTTTGTTCATGTCTATCTTGTCTACCTTTGGCAAATGTAGCTCATTTTTAATTCAATAGGATTGATAATTGATTTTTCTAAATTTGAATTACCCATCTCTCCTAAAGAGAAGCACAACAATAATCCATTAAATTAGTAAATCAGTTAAATCAAGGGGAATCTATATAAATTTAAGTTTTTTAAAAAATTGTAATAAGAATCAGAGGAGACTTAAAAAGTTGATTATATATGTAAAGAACCCTCAAGTTACTCAAATAAATGGTGGGAAAACACAACTAACTCGATACTTATTGGGCCTATTCTGAATGAGCTTTCATAATTTCAAAATGATAACTAATATTTGATAGGTCAAGTAAAGCCAATCCCAAACACCCGAAGCCTGATAAAAGCCCTAAACGGAGCATAAACGGGGATGGAACAAGAAACCAACGAATCCCTCCCTCCCTGGCCTTCTAATTTCTATTAGAGAAAATTAGTGAAAATTATGCTTTTGTTGTAAATAATGAGATAATTATTTAGTATTATCATTATATCTTATCCCATGGAATACCGCCTCAATAGATCGGCTGCGAGACATTTTGTTTGGCTCGAATTAAGGCTAAGGAAAATAGTGGTTCTGAAAATGTACTAATTGGAAGGGATATGGACCACAATGGTATAAAAATTGTCAAAATGTAGCTCAAAAACCCAATATCATTGCAAAAAGAGGGAAATTGTTGCATTTAAACCTACGTTCGACCCGGCAAGTTCACCTCTGAAGATCGTCGAGAAAAAATGAAAATTTCCCGAACAACCTCCGAGCATATGAAAGAGGGTATATTAGTCTAATACATATTCAAAATTGAGATCAAACGGACGTCATTTGGGTTAGAAAACCGAGGGACAAAGTGAGGGATGTGAGTTGCCGTGTGCCTAGCCATGGTATGCCTATGTGTCTTCTATTTTGATTTTGGTGTGTGCAAAGACATTTGGCAATGAACATTAACACAAAACGCAATCTAAAATGCATGTCAACAATGTCAAATTTGAAATGAACCCCAATTCCACACAAATGGTCACTTATCATTTCATCGAACATGTTGTCAGCACTATATTTGCCATGGAGGTTGCAAGACCTAGACTATGGACCCAACCGTAATTTTTTTCAGTTGAGTAGCTCTGGTGTGCTGAGATGAATGGTGGATTTTTCCTTGGAGAATTCACCGTTCCAATAGTGTTTCAGCCGCTGTCCATTAACTGTGAAGTTCCCATTTCTTTCATGGTTGATCTCAACATCCTCGTATGGAAGTACCTTAGTTACAGTGTATAGACCCGACCACCTTGACCTCAATTTTCTCGGGAAGAGCTTGAGTCTAGAATTATACAACATCACTTTCCGTCCCACTTCAAACTCTCGCCTCTGAATATGCATGTTGTGATACCTCTTGGTACGCTCCTTATAGATTTTGCATTTTTCATATGCTTCCAACTGGAATTCATCCATTTTATTTAGTTGAAACAACAGATTTTCACCTACTGCCTTCAAATCCAAATTCAAATTTCGAAGTGCCCAGTATGCCCGGTGCTCTAATCCAACTAGCAAGTGACATGCTTTCCCAAACATAAAGCGGTAAGGTGACATGCCTATAGTGTCTTGAATGCCGTTTTGTAAGCCCACAAGGCATCGACTTACTTCTTGGACTAGTTTTTCCTTGAAGAACTTATAGTGATCTCAAGTATTCTTTTCAATTCCCGATTAGAGAATTCAACTTGCCCCTGGGGTAGAGACAGGGTGTCTGACGCCATATTTACTCAACAATTGTTCAAACTGGTGATTGCAGAAGTATTTGCCCCTATCATTGATTATAGCCCACGGTGTACCATAAACGGTAAAGATGTACTTTTTCAAAAGTCCAATTACCACCTTAGCACCATTGGTAATGCAACTACTTCCACCCACTTGGATATGTACTCAACGGCCACAAAAAATGTATTGATTAGAGAACGATGGAGGAAATTGTCCCATGAAGTCAATCCCCCAAACATCAAAAAGCTCCACCTCCAAAATACTATTTAGAGGCATTTCATTCCTTCTTGAGATATTTTCTATACGTCGACATCTATCACACATCTTCACAAGTTCAAAGGAGTCCCTAAATAATGTAGGCCAGTAAAATCCCCACTGTAGGATCTTAAATGCCCTGCATAAGTAGATGAATGACAATGTTTAAATATGCACAATATTTCTTCCTCAAGAACACATCGTCGAATAATCTGATCAGCCCCTCGACGGTAGATAATAGGATCTTTCGAAAAGTAATATTTTAACTCGGAGAAACATTTCTTCTGTTGATGACTTGAGTAATCTGGTGGGTGAATGGATTTGACCAAATAGTTCACAATGTCTGCATACCAAGGTGTAATCTTTATGCTAAATATTTGCTTGTCTGAAAAAACTTCCTTAATTTCCATTGACTCATTTTGAATTCCGTGTTCCAGTTGAGATAAGTGATTGGCCACCACGTTTTCACTGCCCCTTTTATCCCTAATTTCCCATTCAAACTCTTGTAGTAGAACAGTCTCAGCTTGGTATCCTTCTTTGTCACCAAATATTTCAATGTTGCATGGTCGGTATAGACTATGACCTTTAACCCAACAAGATAGGATTGAAATTTATCAAAGGTATAGACTAAAGCTAGGAGTTCTTTCTCGGTAGTAGCATAGTTGAGATGTGCATCATTCAACATTTTGCTCACATAGTAGATTACATGAAACATTTTTCCTACTCGCTGCCCCAACATTGCCCCTACTGCGTAGTCATCGGCATCACACATTAGTTCAAACGGCATACTCCAATCCAGTGCTATGATGACAGGTGCTGAAATAAGCTTCACCTTTAAAGTGTTAAAAGCCACTAAGCATTCCGTAGAGAATTCAAAAGGCACATCCTTAACCAGAAAATTACAGAGAGGTTTCGTAATCTGTGCAAAATCTTGGTCGATAGAATTCGGCATGCCCAAGAAAACTGCGAACTCCCTTAACTGTTGTAGGCGGATGTAGTTTCTCAATAATTTGGATCTTTGCTTTATCAACCTCAATCCCTTTAGCTGAAATGTGATGTCCCAATATTATGCCCTCTTGCACCATAAAATGACATTTCTCCCAGTTCAATACCAAGTTTGACTCCTTACATCGTGTAGGACCAAACTCAGATGCTCTAAACATTCACCAAAGGACGAACCAAACATAGAGAAGTAATCCATGAAGATTTCTATGAATTTTCCCACCATATCGAGAAAGATGGCCATATGTACCGCTGAAAGGCGACGCGAGCATTGCATAGACCGAATGACATCCTACGGTAGGCAAAGGTTTCGTAGGGACCAGTGAACATAGTCTTATCCTGGTCATCTGGTGCTATTAGGATATGATTATATCCTGAATATCCATCGAGGAAGTAGTAAAGTGAATGACTCGCCAACATTTCCAACATCTGATCAATGAAAGGAAGTGAGAAATGATCCTTTCGAGTAGCAGTATTGAGTTTGCGGTACTCAATGCAAACTCTCCATCTCGTAACCATCCTAGTGGGTATCAATTCATTCTTTTTGTTCTCAACCACTATGATGCTCCCCTTTTTTTTGGCACGACTTGAATTGGATTGATCCAAGCACTGTCTGAGATAGGATAAATTATTCCGACATCCAAGAGTTTAATCATCGTTGCTCTAACCACTTCCTTTATGTTTGGGTTAAGTCTCCGCTGCCCATCGACCCTCGGTCTGAAGTTTCCCTATATGAGAATCTTGTGCATGCAAAGTGAAGGACTGATCCCTTTTATGTCGGAATAGACCACCCAATTGTTGTCTAATTTTCTCTTAGCACCCTAAGCAATTTCTCTTCCTCCATCTTGCTAATTGAGTTCGAAATTATGATCGGGAGTATAAATGATTCTCCTAAGTAAGCATAACGCAGATGAGGTGGTAGTTGTTTGAGATCTAACTTCGGTGGTTGCTGAATTGATGATAGTAGTTTTGGTGGACCGCTTCCCAGCTCCTCAAAATTCCTCTTTCTCACATATGGCGGATTTGTTTCCAAAAATCTTGCACATACCTCAATCTCTGTAGAGTCAGTGTGAATGGATTGAGAATGCATGAAACATGCTTCATAACTGTCAGATGGATTATGTAATTGAAAGGTGTCATGAACTGCACTATCAACCACATCGATCTGAAAACAGCTGTCTAACTTCGAGGATATTTCATAGCCTTGAAAACATTGAAACAAGCATGTTCCTTCCCTAATCTCAAAATCAGCTGACCTCGCTGTACATCTATTAGAGCTCTCCCAGTAGCTAAAAATGGTCGACCCAATATGAGTGGCACATCCTTGTACTCTTCAATGTCCAGAATGAGGAAATTTGTTGGAAATATGAGTTTCTCAACCTTTACCAAAACATCTTCGAAGATTCCGTGTGGATGAGTAAGTAATCGATCGGCTAGCTGCAAAGTAACTGTGGTTGGTTTAGCTTCCCCCAATCTAAGTTTCTTGAAAACAGAAAGTGGCATTAGATTAATACTAGCACCCAAATCACATAAAGCTTTATCAAAGTAATAATTTCCAATAGTGTAGGGTACAATAAAACTCCCTAGATCTTTTAGTTTTGGAAGAAGTTTTTTCTGAATTCTCGCACTGCATTTCTCTAGCAACATTACTGTTTCATGTTCATTGAGCTTACATTTGTTGGATAGGATGTCCTTTAAAAATTTGGTGTAGCTGGGTATCTGTGTGAGTGCTTCAGCCAACGAGATATTGATGTGAAGTTTCTTGAAGACTTTAAAAAATTTCGTATATTGCTGATCCATCTTCTGCTTTTTCAATCTCTGGAGAAATGGAATTGGGGGCTCATATGGATTTGTAGGTGTGGTTACTTTAGCCCGCGGTATATCTGAAGTCTCTTTTGTAGATGTCTCCATGGGTTGGTTAGTCTGCTCCTCATGATCTTTACTAGAATGCGATACTGTTTCTTTATTTGCACCGGGTCTCTTTACGTGTATTTCAGGTAATTGAATATCACTCCTCGTAATAATGGCTTGGACATGCTCTCTGGAATTTACTTCAGTGTTACTCGATAGTGTACCTAGAGTTCTTTCTGTCATAGAAAGTGCTATTTGCCCCACATGTGTCTCCAGGTTCTAAATTGTAGGCTCCTGATTGTGGAGAGTTGTTTTAGTCTTCCTCATAAATTAATTGTTTGTTTCCATGTATTTGTCGGTATTCTCTATTAATTTTGCAAACACCTCCTCCAACTGGGGTTACTCCTCCTACTGATACTGTCTTTAAGACCTGTTGTGATTTTGATTTTGATTTTTGCCCCAAGAAAAATTTGTATGATTTCGCCACCCAGGATTGTAAGTATCAGACTGTGGGTTATTTTATTGACGTTGACCCCATTGCGCGTATTTCACTTGTTCCATTCTTGTGAAAAAATTAGGCTCTCAATTGTGCTGTGTTCCGCCTTCACACTCTTCACAATTCTGCTTCTTGCTTTTGTTGCATTTTTTGGTTGTGATATACTCTCCACTTTGTGAAATAGGGAATCAATTTTAGCAAATAAGCCTGAGTAGGCGTTGACCTTATAGACTCCGGATGATTTCTTTGTACTCATGCGAGAGGACCATATAGCTGAAGTGTTAGCCATTCTCTCAAACAATTCCCATGCTCCATCAATAGTTCTTATTATTATAGAGCAATTTGATGATGAATCCACAATGCCCCTAAAAGAAGGAAGCAATCTTGTATAGAGAAATCTGATATGTCTTTTTGTCGAACCCATGTTGAGTACATTTTCGTAGCATGTTTTTAAACCTATTCCAATCCTCATCAAATAACTCAGATTCACCCTGACTGAATATTGATATTTCATGCCTCAATCTTGCTACTTTGGCTGGTGAGAAGAATTTCATGCAGAATTTGTGAGTCAGATCATTCCAAGTAGTTATGCTCGCCACAAAAAGCGAATCCAACCATTCGAGTGCCTTATCCTGTAGAGTGTGTGGGAACAACCTCAGCGTGATAGCATCTTCTGATATTCCTTGATACCGAAAGTGTTGACACATATCCAAAAACCAGGATATATATGTATGCGGATTCTCATTAGCCATCCCATATACCTGATGCCCATTTTGGAAGAGTTGGATGACATTAGTTTTCAACTAGAAGTTTGGTTATTCGAATGGGGGGTACACAATACTGGATTAACTTTGGACGACGAACAATGACAAGAAATCCCCAAGTAAGGTGTTTCCGTCATCTTCTTCCTCTACATTTGCTGGAACTGTAGGATTCCTTATCTGTTCAATTTGTTGATTAGCCATTGGTATTTGTCCCGTCATCTTCTTCATGCTGCGCTAATCTAGCTTCCCTTTGCCTGCGATGAAAGGTTCTTTCGATTTCCAAGTTAGCTGAAAGCAGTTCACCGCCAAGCGACCTTCGCATGCAAGACTTGAAGGAATGGCAACAGTAGCACTTAGATCAACCTAAGTAGAAAGACTAAATATAATAAAATACGTAAAATAAAAATTAAAGATAAGTTCGAATTAGTGTCAAAGTAAATAAAATTAAATAGCGGATCCAAAAACTTGTTCACAAAAATATATTTCGAATAAAAATCACCGCAAGTGTACGGTTTGTAACAAATAATAAAGTGGAATTTAGAGTTCTAAATATCGTCCCACAAGGATTGATTTTGTTCAATTTTACTATTTCGGCCTTAACCGAAGCAAGAGAATAGCACGTTTATGTTGTAATGGAAATTATGACTAAACTAATTGAACTAGAATGTAAACTAATTGACAACACGATTAAAGTTTTGAAGAATCAACGTTCATATTCTATCCAACAATGTCTCTCGAGTAATGTTGAACCTACTCTCATATATGACCCAACTATATCCATATGAAGAATGCAAATATACAAGAATGCATGATTTTTGTGAACACTTAGAGATTCAGTAAGCATATCGGTATATCTCTATCCTCTATCGGATCCTATGATGGTTTATACATTTTCAAGCCTATTTTCCTTCTCTCGAATGCATGAAATATGCCACTAGATTCACACAATCATTTGCGCACATAATTGTGGACAAAATTAATTGCATATAAATCATTCAAATTCAAACAACGTGTTTAATATCAAAAATTGTAAAACTAGGAATTAAAAGATTACATCACATGGTTCATCATTCTCCTAGTATATAAATATCTAGCCCAGCATATTGGAAGGAAGAAAATCAGAAAAATAGTGAAGAAACGACATCACCCCGATTACTCTTGAACTGAATTTTCATGTTCTTGGAATTGATCTTCACGTTCTTGCCTATTTTCTCTCTCAAAAACCTTATAAAATCTCACCCCCTTTATTTTGGACGGCCTTATGGTTTTTATATATGACCTAAAATTTGTTTCCATAGGTGTTTGAGTAGAAAAAGGAAACCAGAAAATTCTCACCGGAAAACAACCATGCGGCCACATAGTTTTGAGTCATGCGCCTGCATGGTTCTTCAAAATGAGGCATTAGAGGTCCCTGCATAGTCCTGTGCGATCGTATGGAAATTCTACCATGCGGCCGCATGGTAGTACTTTTTTTTTTCCCACCTGACAGTTTTCAGTATTTTGATCATATCTCTCTCTTTCGATATTCAATTGAGGTGATTCAAAATGCATTGGATAACTTGCTTAAAGGGCTACAAATCTTCCAGAAATATGAATCTTCAAATTCGAACGTATTCTATACCAAAAATGGGTCTCAAATTAAGACTGAAAATTCAAAACATAACTTTTTGAGTCCTCAAACTTTGATTTTGCTTCATTTTAGCTATTTTCGCTTGTTTTTCTGAATTTTCACCACATTCATTGCTATTATCCTACAAAACACACATTGTATAGAATTAAACTATATTCCAATTTATTTTCAACAATAAACCATGTTTTGTGACCTAGATAAGTGTGTAAAATGCACTTATCAACACCCCCAAACTTGAACTATTATTTGTCCTCAAACAAAACTGTAACTTAATTCCAAATGAAACATGGTTTAATAACCTGTTGTGTCTCAGGGTTGGAATTTAGTACTAAACAAAATGAACAATTTCAATAGTACAAAAATCAAATCAATCTCCATTTGTTACATGCATACTTGATGCGTGTGTGTAAAAACTTATGTAGACATATCAGTAGTCAAATATTTTCTTACTTCACTCGAGAGATGCACACACCCTCAAACTTATTATTTTCACTCAATTTTCCTGGGGTGTTTCCTAAGTCGAACTTATTTCATTCTATTTCTTACCCTCTCTCAGTTCGGATAAATCTCACTATTACAAGTTCACACTTCAACAAGTCGAGATTTTTCTATATTTTTTATTACTTTAACCTTTAAGACTAGATTATGTTACTTGCCTCTCATTAAAGGTACAATTCTGTTAACCAAAAGTCTGGGGCGTAGTCAATGTAATTGCTCTCTCTTTCTCTCTCTATTTCTCTTTTTTTGGAGAAACAAACATCTTCTCATTTCCTTTCTATATAATTCATAGCGAGCTTTAGGTCGATAACTCCCAAGTCAGATGACCATGGGGTATTGGGTTTTCATTCACCCTTTCAGGCTTAATCACTCGAGTTATACAGGCTCGAAGAGATGTTTGTATTCATACATAGATTAGTGCAATGCCCATTTTCTTTTAGACATCCGATTTCTAAAACTAACCTTTAACTCAAAACTNTTTATCAACAATTAGTCATGTTTTGTGGTAATAAGTGTTGGAAAATGCACTTATTGTTAATTTTGCTCAGAAAAATCACGTATTGCACGATACAACTTGATATAAAATCAACCACCAAATTGAAATGTTGATGTTTTATGGAAAAATATGAAGTATATGATCACAATCAAAAGAAAAGAAGAAGACAAGAAAATATGGTAGAGGAATTAGGAGATTTTATTGCACCAATTATAATGGAGAAATATAAAATTGATCCGAAAGTTCTAGTAATCTATTTTCTCACACTATGAAATTGTATAGAAGAGTCTAATATTTATACGAAACATGTAGGGAACATCCAAACCCTTCTAATAGAGTTGTTGATGAAGTAAGATGCCAAAAAAATCGAGTTCAAAATGAAAAATGAAAGAAAATGCGAGATTACGAGAACTTTAGGATAAATTGTATATTTTTCCGTTATTATTGGTACAATAAAATCTCCTAATTCCTCTGTCATATTTTCTTATCTTCTTTTATTATTTTGTTTTTGATTATATACTTCATATTTTGCTATATAACTTCAATATCTCAATCAAGTGGTTGGTTTCATATCAAGTTGTATCGAGCAATACGTGATCTTTAAATTTCCAACAATTAGTATCAGAGATTCTAGGCATAATTAACACAACAAGTGGTATCAGAGCGTTTCTGGTATCTTATTTACTTCACAACAAGTGGTATCAAAGCCTAGGTTTAGTAGTTCCGCATAGCGCAGTGTTTGATTTGTTCGAGATTTTTGTTACTAATGGCTCCCATGAAGTATGTCATTTCGCTTTTGGATCGGACTACTAGATTTTTGCTAAAGTAGGTTAAGATACGTGCAGTACTTGGACAACATGATTTGGATCATGCGTTACTAGGAATTGACAGATGTCCACAACTTTGACCGCGGAGAAGAAATTACAGAAGGATAAGAAAATAGTTTATCACATTCATCTTCATCTATCGAATACCAATCTTCAAAACATTTTGAAGGAGAGTTCAACAACTGCTCTATGGTTGAAATTGGAGCAATTGTTCATGACTAAAAGTCTTAGAAGCAAGTTACATCTCAAACATCGTTTATACTCTCATCGAATGGTAGAAGAAGAATCATTGGAAGTTTACTTAGCTGTATTTAAAGAGATCGTCGCTGATTTGGAAACTCTAGAAGTAAAGTATGGTAAAAATTTGGCATTGATCTTATTGTGTTTGTTGCCCGCTTCGTTTTCTTCATTTAGAGACACGATCTTGTATAATCGTGATACTTTCACCATAGAGGAGGTGTATGATGCTTTGTTTTCAAAAGAAAAGATGAAGCATCTAGTTTCAGAGGTTGGAGATGAAGAATGAAGCATATCGAAATCTAAGTTCAGTAATCAGATTTATAACTTCTGCAAGAAGAAAGAGCACATGAAGAAGGATTGCTACAAATTGTAGAGTAAAGAAAGGATGTTTCCAAGTTGATGTGGGAAGCAATCAGAGACTTCAGGTAAAGCAAACCCTACAGAGAACATTGTAAGTGAGGGAGATCTCTTGACTATTTCTGACATCGAGTCTAAATTGGAGGAGGATTGGATTCTAGATTCAACGTGTATGTTTCAGATGCATCATAATAGGAACTTGTTTACTACATATGAAACCGTTTCCAAAATTGCCGTGGTTATGGGAAACAGTGCACCTTTTCAGGTTACTAGAATTGGTATTGTCAGATTGAAGCTATTGGATGGGACAATTAGAACACTTGGCCAGGTTCGACATGTTCCAGATTTGAAAAAAGAATCTCATCTCGTTGTCTATCCTTGATTCAAAGGGTTATGAGTTATTTGGTGGAGGTGGAACTTTGAAGGTTTATAAGGATGCCCAGGTTGTATTGGAGAGATAGAAAAGGTCTCAATTATACATCTTGCAGGGTCATGCAGAATTTAGAAGAGTCAATCAGCACAGGTTCAGTACCGTGGTCGACATTTAGTTTGATACAATACCTTTAGGAGCTCGTAAATGGTCAAATTTGAAGAACATTGCTCAATGGAATTCAGGAGATATGGATAATGCCGCTTTGCCACCATCACCTGCGGTGCCATTGTAATCAATTACTAGGACTGACCGAATGGTAAAAGGTATGTAGATGCTGATTTTGTTAAGCATGCTTTCCACGTAGTAGAAGGTGTACAATCTAGCAAGTGGTATCAAAGTAATTCTAGTATCTTGTTTATTTTACAATAAGTGGTATCAGATATTTTGCGCATAATCAATGCGGGAAAGTTAAAAGCTCTATGTAAACTAGCTTCCTTTTACAAGAGAAGTTTATTTCCTTTATGTGAGGTATAAGTTCTTAGAGGAAGGTATTTTATATAGAATTGGGTGCTTGGAGTTCATTATATTTTGCTGCAAGAACTAGTGCACAGCATCTAAAATAAGATTATTATAGATCTTTCAATTTTAAGTGATATTGTATGGTGGCTCCGATATAAGTTATGTTGATTTTCTTCAGCATTTAACTTGGAATTTTCTTGATTCTGTTGTTTGCTATTGATCTATTTTACCTAATTCATTGGTCTGCATTTCTAATGAACGCATATTTTGTGCAATGTTAAAGTCGAGAACTTGCAATTTTAGTCTATACACGCAAACCTCATATTAAACATGAAAGTGAATGGTGTGTTAAATCGGATATTTACTTCTGCATGGGATGATGTTTCCTTTTGTGAAGATTATGCCAATTAATAATCTTTTTAAACTTTGCTTGTCTTTAGTATGAGAAATTAGGCAAGCCACCTACCGCTTCACAATTGCACGAATGAGTACATCGACGAAAGAAGGGAGAAGGAGACTTTGTAGACAATAAGTGACGAATTATCTATGTAAGTGAAATGAATTAAATTTTTATTATATATTGTACATACTTATTGATTGGGACATACATTTGTTTTATAAGAAAAATACGACAATCCAATTCATGAAAAATATGGTTCAAATGTTTAATCACAACTTGAAATTGACATTGAAGCATGGTGTGAAGTAAGTCAAGGTCCTTGTAAGGGTGGTCACTTGTATAGGCTTGGTATTCATCATCCTAAATTGCACAAAGTTGGCATCTCCAGTCTATTTGATGGACATGTTGATGTCATTAGTTTGCAAGAAGGACTTCATGATGCTTGCAAGAAGATAAATTAACTTACAAGGGAGAATAATGAATTACTTCAAAAGATGGAAGATGGTAGGTGTGAAGAAGAGAAGAAGAGGATTGAGTTCGAATAAACCATATTTCGAATGTTGGGAGAAAGGAATGGGTCCCAAGATTAGTCATTGAAGCGCAATGATCTTCAATGGTTGGACATAATAAATGTTTATTTTGTTTATAAAAAAGTTACCATTGAAAGTGTTTAAAGATCATGTGCACATATTTTTAGATTTGGTGCCATGTGGGACATGATTTAATTTCAACAAGCTAGTATTGATTTTTGAAATAAAAGTGAAATTAATGTGATTTTATGAATTGTTGAACAATGAATTATTGAATGAAAATGTTTGCAATTTCATATTTGTTCACTTGTTATTGTATTTTAACTTTTTAAATAGGATTAATTCATAATAATAATAATAATATATTAGATAAAAATGTTTAGTGGCATTTTTTTTAAAAATTATAATCCAATTTTTCAATGGATTTATTTTTGTTCTAAATTTGTATAAAAAATTTGGAAAAAATGAAGCGACGAAATATACGTTACTATTAGAAATGAATAATGTTGTAGGAAAATTGTTGGCACTTACGACGCCAATAAAAACGGAAGATTAGTAGCTATTTAGGGGCATATTAGACGTTCATAAATTTTGTTGCTAAAATTACTTGGAAAATTGTTGGTAATACCAATGGACTAGCAACAAACATGTTTGTCGGTAAATAACAGCGGCAAATACCCATTGCTAAGCACCAAAAATAATTTTTGTCAGTAATTAGCGACGGCACATATCCATTATTGAACATAAACAAAGTTTTTTTCATCGCTACTTTATTGATGATGCAAGATATCCGTCGGTAATTTAGCGACGAGGGTTTCACTAACCCATTTACCAATGGATTGATTCCGTCGATAAACAATGTTAGCTACAGAAATCAAGCCGTTAGCGACATAATTTTCCATTTCTGAAGCCGTACTTTTTTATAGTGTTTGTTATTTCATTACTATGACAGTCGTGCAGTTTTGAGCCTTTTCCTTATTTAAGCAAGCTTGTACTTTGAGCCCCACGTGTGATTATGCACAAGAGGTTGCCCAAAAATGTTAATGGCTAGAAAATGAGTTGCACTATAATCTATACAATGAGATTAGAAGGTGTGAGAGTTGTGTTTCTCAAAACACATTTAAAATGGTGCTATTTGTGTTAATTGTCATTTGCTGCTTATCTGGATAATGCTGCTTATGTGGCATCCAATTATTGGTAGCTGGGCCTTCACACAGATTGTGCTAGTTTAAACTGATTTGGACGGTTAGATGAAACCAATGGTTGAGATATGTTCTTGTAAAAATATCGCTTGCTAGGTTTCTGTTAAGTCATACATTTTTCTGTTTTTTGGACTATTCATTTCTCTCTCTCTCTTTGGCTCCTCAATTTTTTGAGTCTGTAATTTTCTTCTTCTTGTTAGGTTCTCTATATTGATCTAGCCGTTTAGAAGGTAAATCTTTGATGTTAAATCAGGCCTGGAAGAGTGGCTGATTTCATGTAGGTTTTCTCCTAAATGTTGGGTTAGATCTGTGTATTTTACACTCTGTTTTACAAGATCATTTTTCGATCGGTGACTAAAATTGGAACTGAGTTGTTTGATGTAATCTCTCTCTCATGGAATGTAGTTTTGCACTAGTGGAACGGGCTATTCTTGAGCCCCCAGATTACGCAATTTTTAGCTGAACTGGGTAAATATTTTTGGTGGTGTGTGTTTGGTTTCTTTATGTTATGCATTTGATGCTATTATATTTTAACTCTGATTGTGCTAGTTTAAACTGATTTGGACGGTTAGATGAAACCAATGGTTGAGATATGTTCTTGTAAAAATATCGCTTGCTAGGTTTCTGTTAAGTCATACATTTTTCTGTTTTTTGGACTATTCATTTCTCTCTCTCTCT
>CAIGRB010167927.1:27721-55974 GCA_903798255.1 Fraxinus quadrangulata
TTGTGACTAATTTGAAAATCTGAAATACATATATCTGCATTATATATCTATAATCTGTTTGAGCTTCTTTCATACCTTCATATATATTTGACTGAGGTTTTTGGTTGAATTGATTAACAATACTGTCAAATATTTGTTTTTATTGTTCTTCGATTTCTGGTCATTCTTGATGCTATGGTTTCATTGTACTGATTATCTGAAAATTGTTTTCAAAACATTTTCTGCTATGTACAAGAGTACAAGCTACCCTTCTATAGAATTCGTAATGGGCTCGAAAGTCGAATTGTCACAATTTGATGGAAAGGGGGATTATTCTATATGGAAGCAGAAAATGAGGGTAATTCTGGTTCAACAATGGGTTGCAAAAGCCCTTGATGATCTTGAAACCTTTTATGATGAGTTGAAAGCAAAACCTACTGAAATTGAAGAGATGAATGAAATTACATATAATGCTATAATTTTACATTTATTTGATAACATTATTAGATAAGTTGATAGTATTGAATCTGCTAGGACTTTATGGATTGCATTAGATGCCCTGTTCTTAACTAAGACTCTACCTAACAAAATATATTTGTTAGAGAAGTTGTTTAGTTTTAAGATGGACCCTGGAAAAGATTTGGAAGTAAATCTAGGTGAATATAACATAATTGTTAAGAGCTTAGCACACAATGATAAAAAGTTTGAGGATGAAAACTTAGCTGTTATATTGCTGAACTCTTTACTTGAATCCTATAAAGAGATTATGAATTCCATAAAATATGGTAGGGATAGTCTTACACAAGCAATTGTGATAGATGCATTGAGGTCTAGAGAGTTAGAGGCAAAGAGAGGTAATAGAAACAACTCAAAAGAAGAAAATCTATTTGTAAGAGGAAGAACTAAGAAGAAAGAATTTAATTTTCAAAATAAGAAGGGAAGAGGGAGATCTAAAACTAGATCTAAGTCAAAAGATAAAAATAATAAG
Source organism: Fraxinus quadrangulata (assembly GCA_903798255.1). Taxonomy (NCBI): domain Eukaryota; kingdom Viridiplantae; phylum Streptophyta; class Magnoliopsida; order Lamiales; family Oleaceae; genus Fraxinus; species Fraxinus quadrangulata. The sequence goes on from CAIGRB010167927.1 coordinate 28,689, forward strand.
AATTGTTATAACTGTGAAAAGTTGGGACATCCTAAAAGGGACTGCTTTGAGTGGAAAAAGAAACAAAAGGACTTGAATAATAATTATCTAAATAATGCTGCCATAGTATCTGAATTGGATAGTCCACATGTACTGAATGTGTCTAAAAAATAGCCTAATAAAGACTGGATTCTGGACACAGGGTACACTTTTCATATGTGCCCTGAAAAGTCTTGATTTTATAATTACAAAGAAATAGAACCAAGAAAAGTTTTTTCTAAATTTGAAAAGAAACCTTATTTCTTTAGGGACTCTTGAAGATGAGGGATATACCTTTAAATCTGGTAATAAAGCTTTGAAAATTATGAAGGGATCTCTAATTGTAATGAAAGGACCTAAAAGAAATTGTCTATAACTATCTTGAAGATAAAATAGTAACTGCACTTGACTCTAGTCTTCTCACTATGAATAAAGACAAATACGAACTATGGCACAACAGATGGGTTATATTGTATTAAAGGGTTAAAATCTTTAAGTAACCAAAAATTACTTGGAAAAGATGATATTGAATCATTGGATTTCTGCGAGACTTGTGTATTGAGTAAGTCCCACAAGGTGAGTTTTGAAACCAGCTCACATAGAACCAATAGACCCTTAGACTATGTATATGCTGATCTATCGGCCCTGAGAAGCATTCCTCATTTGGTGGAAGTAAGTACTTTTTATCCCTTGTGGATGATTACCCTGGAAAGGTTTGGATTTATCCTTTAAAGGTTAAATCTGAAAGCTTTCAAAGTTTAGAACCTGGCTCAAATCTCTGGAGAATCAGTTAGAGAAGAAATTAAAAACATTTAAAACTGATAATGTGATTGAGTTTTGTAATTTTGAATTTGATAAGTTCTGCAACCAAAAGGGGATAATAAGGCATAGAACTGTAAAATACACACCTGAACAAAATGTGGTTGCTGAGAGAATGAACACGACTATAATGAACAAAGTTAGGTGTATGTTAATTAGTTCTAGCCTAGCCAAAGGTTTTTGTGTTGAAGCTGCCTGTACTACGGTCTACTTGACCAATAGGTCTCTTTCCAGCAGTATAGGTTTTAAAACTCCACAAGAATTGTGGATAGGGAAGCCTCGAAATTTAAATTACATAAGAGTTTTTGTATGTGCTACATATCCACATTAGCCAAAAGGAAAACTAGAGCTAATAGCTATTAAATGTGTGATATGGCTACCTAGAGGGTGTGAAAGGGTACATGTCATGGGTTTTAGGTGTTCAAGGCATTAAGATAATTAATAGCAAAAATGTAGTCTTTAATGAATCTAAAATGCCTTGCCTAAAACGGGATACTGATAAATCAAACAAATCTGAAAGTGTCAAAACTATTCAGAATGAGGTGAAGCTAGTTAAGTTTGATTTACCTAGACCTAAAAATGATGATAATAATCATGTACATCAAGAATCTAAATCTGAACATGAACCTGTTGAGGTGACTGAACCCCAAACTGAAATTGGACATGAAGTACCTGATCATGCTACTGAACATATCACTATTCAAGATTATCAACTTACTAGGGATAGGAAAAGAAGGCAAATCAGGCCAAACCCTAGGTATGAGTTACTGAACCTGACTAACTTTGCCTTAGTCTCATGTGAAGATCTTGAACAAGCTGAACTTGCATCTTATGAAGAAGCAGTTAACGGGAAAAAAAATTTGAGAGTTGGATAAGGGCAATGCAAGAAGAAATGCAATCTTTAATTGAGAACAAAACATGAAAATTGGTTAAGAAACCTAAAGCTCATACAATAATACAATGAAAATGAATTTACAAACTTAAAGAAGGTAATAGCCCTAGTGATCCTGTGAGGTTTAAAGCAAGATTAGTGGCTAAAGGGTATACTCAAAGAGAAGGTGTTGATTACAATGAGATATTCCCACTTGTAATCAAATATTAGACTATCGGGTTGGTCTTGGCACTTGTTGTTCAATTCAATTGGAAACTTAAACAACTTGATGTTAAAATTACATTTTTACATGGGGAGTTGGAAGAAGATATTTTCATGAGTTAGCCTCAAGGTTTTGAGGTTAAGAATAAAGCTAATTATGTATGCAAAATGGAAAAATCATTGTATGGGCTGAAACAAAGCCCAAGACAATGAAACAAAAGGTTTGATGCATATGTATTGAAGATAGGTTTTAAAAGGAGTGATTCTGATGCTTGCTTATACTATAATAACATTAAGAGTGAGTGTGAAGTTTACTTACTGCTTTATATTGATGACATGCTCTTAGCTAGCCCTAGAAAGTCTCAAATCATAAAATTATGCGATCTTTTAAAATTTGAGTTTGATATGAAAGATTTAGGAAGTACTAGGAAAATTCTAGGAATTGTTATAAATAGAAATGTACTATTACACAAGAGGCATATCTAAATAAAGTTGTAACCAAATTTGGGATGAAAGAAAGCAAAACTGTTAATGTACCTCTTGTTGGTCACATGAATCTTTCTCATTTCCAATCCCCTCAATCTGAAGAATTGAAAGAGATGGAAAACATACCCTATGCAAATGCTATAGGTTCTGTCATGTTTTCTATGATAACAACCAGACATAACCTTGCTTATGCAATTAGCTTTTTAAGTAGATTTATGTCCAATCTTGGATAGCCTCATTGGGCTGGAATGAAATGGTTGTCAATATATATAGTTGAGACATTAGATCTAGGCCTAGTGTATGAGAAAAGATCTAAAAATTTAACCATTAAAGGTTATGTAGATGCTGATTTTGCTAGTGATAAGGATAGCAGAAAATCAACTACAGCATATTTCTTTACGTTTGGTGACAATTGCATAACTTGAAAATCTTAATTGCAACCTTTAGTTACATTATCCAGTACTGAAGCTCAATATGTAGCCATAAATGAAGCTGTTAAGGAATGTATTTGGTTAAAAGAAATTTTAAAAGAATTGAACTTCATGTATGATACTCCTACAATGTTTACTGATGGTCAAAATGCTCTTTTACTTAGCAAAAATCATGTCTATCATGAAAGATCAAAGCATATTGAGATGAAGTATTATTTTATTAGAGAAAAACTAGCTCAAGGTGAAGTTAATCTTGTTAAAATACATTTAGATAAAAATCCATTAGATATGGGGACTAAAATTCTGTCTGTAGGTAAGTTTAAATTGTGTTTATCTTTACTCCATATTGACATATGATAAATTTCTTTGCGGTACTGGGCAATGATGATGAACAGTCTTTCCATGTGCAATTCTGCAACCAAGAAAGATTGTATTATTGAGAACCAAGGTGAAAAATATGAGAGTTGTGTTTCTCAAAACACATTTAAAATTGTGTTATTTGTGTCAATTACCATATGCTGCTTATCTGGATAATGCTACTTATGTGGCATCCATTTACTGGTAGCTGGGCCTTCACACGAATTATGTTTGTTTAAACTGATTTGGACCGTTAGATGAAACAAATGGCTGAGATCTATTCTTGTAAAAATATCGTCTATTGGGTTTCTATTGAGTCATACATTTTTCAGTTTTCTAGACTTCATTTTTCTCTCTCTTTGGCTCCTCCATTTTTCGAGTCTGTAATTTTCTTCTTGTTGTTGGTTCTCTGTAATTGATCTAGCCATTTAGGTGGTGAATCTTTGGTGTTAAATTAGGCCTGAAAGAATGGCTGATTTAGTGTAGGTTTTCTCCTAAGTGTTGCGTTAGATCTGTGTGTTATACATTCTCTCAGGAATCGAGTGGTTTGATGTAATCTCTCTCTCTCTCTCTCTCTCTCTCTCTTGAATGGTAGTTTTGCACTAGTGGAACGGGTTGTTCCTGAGCCCCCTAGATTAGGCTATTTTTGGCTGAATTGTGTAAACATTTTTGGTGTTGTGTGTTTGGTTTCTTTATGTTATGCGTTTGATGCTGTTATATTTTATAGAAAACAATTATTTATCTAGTTGTTATAGAACTCTAACTTTACCATCCTTGCTCAAAAATTTTAATGGCAAGAAAATGAGTTACACTATAATCTATATAAGGAATTTAGAAGTATGGGTAATTAAAGAAAAATATTTTTGCTCTATCTAATGCTCTATGCTTGCACATTACCTGATGCATAAGCTATTATTCATTTTTTCATAACAAGTATCGTACATTCATGGGGTCATCGTAAAACCATCGTTCACCTACTATTTTTAGACCATTTATGTCTTGTGGGGGCAATTAAAGTATGTCATAATTAAATATTAATTTCTTTTTCATATCTATTTTAGTAGTTCAAAAAACATTGTAGTAAACGCAAGATCTGGAGAATTGGATTCCATGCGTCTCATTACTTTATATACAATATTTTAATAAATTCAGCATGTTCACGCTACAAATGTAATTTCCAAAGATTAAAAGGAAAAATGAACATAAGTCGAAAATTTTCGACGAATGGATATGCATAGCTAACAATTTTAATGAATCCAACGAAGTACCATATTGACAAACCTTTTTACTGGGAATTTTTTGAAAGCCATTCGACTTCAGCTCGCTGCTCTTATGTGGCTCCCCTGAAACATCCATGCTCAAGGAACCAAGGAAATGCATAAACTGGGACGACATTCATTTCACGGAAGCAATGGACAAGAACTTGGGTAATCTCTTCTATTACTGTTATGAAAAGCAATATATATTGTGAATGACAAGCAAATTTAGTCTTGTAGCTTTCAAAGCAATGAAGAGTACACTATAAAAGGAAAAACAAAAGGCTTCATCCTATAGTGTCTCTCTTTACCCAGAATAGTAAATTTCTTACAGAAAACCACTTGATGCCAATGTAGAAGTTATTTTGACTCTCATCTAAAGATTAGATGGTGAAGGAAGACACAAACCAATAATGGCTGTCTTCATTAAATAACCAAACCTATGGGAACCAGTTTGTGCAAGCGAATAATCATTAGATAATCATGGTAGACGTGGTATCAAAATAAGTGAAAAAACTAACAAGTATATTTTACACACTTATTCGGCTTTAAAATATCGACATTTTGTAGTTTTTTCGATGAAATATATCCCAATTATTGTATATTTTGTTTATTAGGTGAAACTCAATTATTGGACGTGAATTGAAAGAAATAAGAGGAAAATGGTGAAAAATGGTGAAATCTAAGTTTGAGAACTAAATCGAAAACATTCAATGGTTAATTGAGACCACAAAACAATGATCGAAGATTATACGGGTTCAATTGGAGGTAACTAAAAGTTAAAGTAAGAAAATTTCATGAAGAAAGGACATAAATCTGTCACCGAGAAGTCTAGGAAGAATTTGCAATTGGTCCCAAAGTTGCTAAATCGGCGTCCACGCGAGAGGAAAATCGGCTCTCACACGCCAACCGATTTACCTAGAGAAAATCAGGTACTCGTGCGCATAGCTTATTCAGGGACCTTCATGGCAGTTTTCTTACTTTGCTTTAAACTCCATTTGGAAACCAATTTTTGCACTATTTTTTATATATTCAACAATTATAAATACTGAAAATGGGCACATCATTGAGGAACCTCTCATACTCTTAATTTATAACATCGAAGATAGGCAAAAATCAAGACACTTTTAGGCAAATCAAGAGGTAATTGCAAGATATTCATCAATTGGAGATCAAAGCTTGGTTTTTGGGTAACCGAGGGAAGGCAAAACCGGAATTCATCAACAAATCATTGAAGGGATTCACGTTTTCAAGATTCATCATCTTCTTTTTTAATTAATCAAAATTCGAGTAATGTTTTACAAATTAATTATGATTTCTTGTAATTTTGTAATGTTAGGCTAATTTTACAATTACTAAGACATTAATAAACCCTTATTAAGAAGTTTTTAAAATAAATCCAATAATTTGATGCCCATGTGTTTTTTCTTTGATGATTGTTATATAATTTATTGACTTTTCAATTACTTGATCGCTAATTGGATTGATTTTGAAAATTATCAAGTTTGAGATAAACAATAAGATAGATAGCACTTTCTAATAATTATTGTAAAGTCCAATAGGGGATAAAGATATACTATTATACTTTACATGATGTCTATAGATGTTCTAGCGTTTTTAATGTATGCTTTCATGTTCGCATATTTTATATAGATATATGAAGTTCACATGAGAGGATATATTTAATTGACATCGAGAGATGTTTTTAATTAACTTAGAACATTAATCAACAAGAATGTGCACATATTTTCATGTTATTAATATGCATTGAAATAGATTAATAAGGGAGTTCAAGGTCTTAGTAATATCACATTGAAATTTACAAAATCTTTATAAATTGCTAGATAGAATAGTTAGTTTAATTAGTCTTCAACAAAATTTGCTATTCGATTAAACTTGAAATTAATTCATCGTAGATTAAGTATATAGTACTCGAGGGAACGATATTCTACTTATTACTTTATTACTTGTTCGCATTATAGTACAATTGCGGAAAATCAAGCGAATCAAGTTTTTGGTGCAATTGTCGGGGACTATAGTATTTAGTTAGTTTTATTTATTTTAGCTTCAATCTAAATTTTTCTGCTTTCTTAGTTTTTAATTTTTATTAGAAAAAATATTACGGTGTTATATCTTCTTATTTTCAAGATTTTGCATGCAAAGTTCGAGACACGGTGATCTTGATCAATTTGATTTGGAAATTGAACGAACATTCAAGTTGAGAAGAAAATAACATATAGAAGCACAATAAAAATAGCAAGCAGAATCAATGGCAGAAAATATAAAATATCAAGTGGCCGTTGAGTTGAATGTAAATACAACACATTCGGTTGTAGTTGTAGTTTATGAAAACAGGAGATTGATGGGAGAATATACGGTTCTACCAATGGTAGAAAGCAGATCTAGCATAGCTTACCTAGCTTCGCCAACATTTGGGTAAGCTGATTTTCATTTGAGGACGGACGTAATAAATAATTTCCAGAATGCATTGCAGTTCTTTGGGAAACCAACAAACAATCCAAATGCTCATATATCAAGACTTTTGGACATGTGTGCGACAATTGAATATCTAGGGGTTTTCAGTTATGCAATTTGATTGAGGCTCTTTCCTTAGACATTGAGAGATTCAACTAAGTAATGGTTGGACACATTTCCACCTCAAAGCATCACTATTTAGGATAGTTTAATCCAGAAATTCTTGAAATATTTCCTATAAAAGGATTTCTAAGTTGAGGGATGAAATCACTACATTCTCTCATCTCGATTTGCAATGCTATTACGAGGCATGGGAAAGATGCAAAGGTTTGCTTCTACAATGTCCAAAATATAGGTTGCAAAATGGCTCCAAATTCAATATCTCTACATTGGGTTGAATCCGACAGGCATGGCTAATGTTAACTTTTCCTGTGATGGGTCAATTACAAAAAGGACATTGAGTAAAATAGCTAAAGAATCAACTAATTTTATATAACAGACTAAAAAAAAAAATTTATATTTAAGGGGTTGTTATACAAAATTTTCAAAATCAGATGGGACAAATTGCAAAGACACTTTTTGAAAGACAACCTGGAACTCTATTAAGTGTTACTGAGACAAATCCCAAACAACAAGTAATAATAGTGAATGTTGTAGAGAACAAGCAAATTGAGGCAATTATTACGTGAAGTGGGGTTCAACTTCCAGAAATTATAACTAAGAGACAAGTTGTAATGAATGAAAATGTTCCTTCTATAGATGAGGAGCACATTGATCGATCAAAAAAAAAATAGCAAAAATAATTTCATATCGAAATTCAGATAGTCCACAAGTTAAGACAATCGTTCCTAACAAAACGAATTTACCTCATATTCCCTTTTCTCAAAAACTACAAAATAAGAAACTCGAAAAACAATTTTCAAAGTTCTTGGATATATTCAGAAAGCTTTATGCACTACAACAAAAATTGTCTTTCACAATGTTCAAAAAACATTGCGAAAGATCTTTATGCGTATGTTGCGGGCTTCAGTGTTGCAGTAGAATAAAATGATATGACAACGTTTATACACCGCTGCAAAAGGCAAATCCAAACGTTACCATTTAGTTTTTGCAACGTTTAAAAAACATTGCGGAAAGTCATTTGCAACATTTATTAAACGTTGTTGAAACTTTTCTTTAGCAACGTTTTAAAAACGTTGCCTTAACGTATTTGCAACGTTTTCCTAAGTGTTGTCGTAACGTTTTAGCAACATTTTTTTAGTGTTGCCGTTACTTTTGTGATGAACTTTTTGCAACGGTTTTTAAATGTTGTCATTCCTCTTTTGTAACATTTTATGAATGTTGCCCAATGTCTTTTTTTTAATCGTCATTTTTATATTTTTATAGTAACCAATATATTTAAATACATTTTTATAGTAAAATACGCAAATTAGTAAACAATATCATGTGTACAAGAAAAATAATAATAAACATTATTTAGTAAACAAATAATAATAATAATAAACATTATTTAGTAAAAATATTTTATAAACATTTCTGATGTAAACAATAGCCTCGAGCAAAGGGCACAATAGATGCACAAAAAAAAACATAAAAAATGAGAAAATGAATGTCATTTGAAGACTAAGTTCATATATCACACTTTAGATGAATGTCATTTTAAGTTTGTGCACAAAAAGTTTTCGATCAAGGAGAATAACAAGGATTTGGTCTTATTTATACCACACGTATTGTTTATAACCAAAACCCTTTTGAGCATTTCAAAATTCACTAATGCTAATAGCCTTGTGGTGGACAATAACTCGGAACTGTCCTACTACAAAGAAGGCTTTGAGAAGCCATACACTACCTCGTTGATCTTAGACCTCCTTCCAAGGCTTCTCACTCTACAAAACAAAATCATACTATTTTTAAGGAGCGAGATATTATTTTTAAGCATAAAGTTACGAAAAATTATGCAATATAATGGCCAAAATATTAAACCAACTTAATTTCTTTTCCATATCATCACTTCCATTCACACAAGATAGAATCATTATAGGAATAATTATACAAGGAACGAAAAATGTAGCACCCTCCTCTTCAATGACTTGGGAAGAAAAATATAAACTAAATTCACGACATTAAGGTTTTAGAAACAAATGAAATATGAACTCACCTATTTTCGGCCTAACTTAGTCTTAGTTTTTACCCCCAACACCCAAACAAAGAAAGCAAAATTAATAAAAAGCAACTCTTGAGATTAAATAAAGGAAATACATATTCTCCACTTCATCTCTATAGCTCATAAACTTTAAAAATGAGAGAATGCAATTAACAAGAAAACAAAATGGTCATCGCAACCAATCTCTTTAATAGTATCACCATCATCAGTCAATAAAATAGTGGAAAACATCATCGCAACCAATCTCTTTAACATTATCAATAACATCAGTCAATAACATTATTCTTTATCTGTTTTTTCTTTATTTTCCTTTTGTAGATGTCAATGTAGGAAACATACATTCATCAAAGAAGTCTAATACTACTCTTTGGCCAAGAAACCATACTTCCCATGGCTTCACGAAGAGTTCGAAATTCATTCGTAGGTCTGTACAAGATCAATTGACCCATATACACTTCCTCAACCCAAACCTTCCAGCGGTCTCTTCCGAGTGGCAAGTGATGCACCTTTGCACTTGAGTCAGTTGTTGCAATTTTCCCTTCTACTACAACTTCTTCCTCCTTAAACATGTACCAATGCAATAGTGGACACCTAGCATTTTCCGTATGTGCAATACCTCCTTGGACACCACTTCCTTGGCGTGACTACAAATTCATGATAAATAGAAAATATATTTTTTTAATTAGTATACTCCAAAATAAATTTATATTGAATAAACTTTTAATAATGTGGGATACAAAAACTTGAGGAGTAAAGCATTTGAACTCCCATCCTCCATATTCTGAAAAATGATACAAAGATCATAAAATTTATTTGACATGTAATTAGCTATATTAAGTTATATTATCGTAGTATATATAATGGTAAAAAGTTATAAACTGTTGACATAACTTGAGAAGTGCTTCAACCTTTTCTTTTAATGCTCTCACCCTTTCCGATTGAGTTTTTAATTGGCTTTTAAGTTCTCTAACTCTCCCATTACTTTGAATTTGTCCATCCACTTTTGATGGTGCAACTCCAAATCCAAGTCCCCTAACTCTTCCATGACATTCAGGACCTAAAACTAGAGCAACAGCATCATCGCGGATGGAATCTTCTGCTGATGTATTAGAAATTGATTGAGCACAATCTTCAATCCTTTGTTGTACTCATGGAACTCAAATTTTATACTAACAAGTGATATAATATATCAAATTATTCTTACCATGAACGTTGAAATAACACACATATCAAAGTCTCGACAACTGCTTCATTTATTATTTTCCATCCTTCCTAAGATGTCTGTGAGTCCATACTCTAGTTATTAACCCTTTGATATCTGGATTTGTTTTGTCTCTGCAATACAAATCTAGTGATATATGTACTAATATGGGACATTTCATCTAAGAAGATTAAATATGTTTATAATTGTACCATTTCATGAGCCATACGTGGATAACCATTTCGACCCATAGTGTGAAGAAACTTCTGATTAATTCTCATAATGCTAAACTTGGAGCTTCTTTCCTATTAAGAAAAGAAAAATATAATACAACAATAATTATAAAAAAGTTTAAGCTTCATTTGCAAATATACTTACATGAAAGTCTGCAGAAAGATTATCCTCGACAAATTTCTCCTATACTTCTTCAGAATTAACATTTTTTGGTCTAAGAAGGGCAATAGTGTGTGCTTTATTCACAGATCCTTCGACTTGATTTCTGATTTGTTTTCTCAACATTGATTTGAATGTCCTCCAATACTTTCCCATACATTGAAATGTTATTCTTTGATGACAATCACTCATATTGAACCTTTGTTGTATTCGTACACAAAAATAAATTAAAGGCTTAAAAGAATAGTTTCATTAAGAAAGAAATAGATCTAGAACGAAATAATCTTAAAAGGTAGTTAAAAAATATACCTGTATGAAATTTCAAAGTTCGATTTTTTTCATTTCATCCACCGAATGTCAATCTTTACTTACAATTGGCACATGTTCTCATACCATGGCTCCAACTATGCCAGCAATTTTATCTGAGTTGTAGCCAACTACTTGCCCATATTCATTAAATTCGAGCTCCATTTTCTTATAATTCTTTTCGGGAATTATTTTCACTTGGTTGGACCATTTTTCTTTTTCGGTACATTTACATTTGTTGGTAGAACAGATATAGTATGTTTTGGTTCACTTGAAGTTCTTAGTTGTTTATTAGTCTCTCAAATTGCGACAGCAATTGCAACTCTTCGTCGTTTAGGATTCTTGGAAGTTTGTTTAGTTGACTTTACAAATGCAACATAAAAACAAAAGATAAATGTAATTATTTTCGAAACTTACCAAATATCTTACGTATTATAGGAAAACACAATTACCTCATTTTTGTCCATCATATGAAATCTATCTCGCACTGTCAATTGATTCGAAAGATTATCTACAGACAGAATAAAAATCTGCAACATCAAAATAAATTGTGGTTAGAGATCTTAACAAATTCTAAACATTCAATATTTCATCACAATCCTAATATTTTATTTATTTCATGTTAAAATGTACTATAAATAATTAATCATTATGTAAAAAGGACTCTATCCACAAACGTTGAGAAAAAAAACATACAAGGGAGTTACCAAACTAATCTACGTATCATATAATACACCTTCGACATCTATCCTTGCATAATTCTCATCCTCATCAAGGTTGTCTGTAATTGGCTGTGATATATCTAGTGGAATAGTTGACTCATAAGTAGTATCTTCTTCCATGTGTGATTCATGAAACTCTCTTGCTGGTGCTTGCAAAGAAACATACCAACTAGATGTTTCATTCTTCCTAGAATAAAAGACTTGTTTCGCTTGTGTTGCCAAGATGAAAGGATCATTTTCAAATTGCATGTGTCCTTCATTAAGGTTAACCAGAGTGAATCCATCTTCCTTTTTTATTCCATTCAAGATATTTTCCCAATCACACTTGAATATTGGAACATGAAACGTGTTATAATCAAGAACTATTACATCATGCAAAACTCCATAGTAAAGAACTTACCCAATTACATGTGTGTTATCTTTTATACTAGATTTACAAATGGTTGTTGCTTCAACTAAAATGCCACTATTTTGGCTAGATTTTTCTGCATCTTTTGTGTGAAACCGAAGACCATTTATGATGAAACTAGAATATGAAATGAATTGACATCTAGGACCACGTACAAGCCACTTTAGATTGTTCGAAATATTGTCCATCAGCAACTGAACTTTAATCTGTTTTTATTTTTAAAATGTTAGAAATAAAATAATCAATAGCACAAGTAGGCATTGATTTTTATGTGTATTCCAACCTTGTCATCCAACCAGGCAACAAAAGAATCAATGTGTTTCTTATACAGTGAAGACTCATTTCTTTCTAGTCGTTTGTACCTCATGAGTTCATCCATATGCATCCTAAGGTAAATACAATATTAAGTCGAATAAATATATATGGTCGAACAACTTAAAATTTATCGAAGTAGATATTTAGTAACATACTCTATGTATGGTTGAACTTCTATACTATTTAGCAACACATAACGATGAGCAACTTTCAACATCTCATCAGATAGTACAATCGGCTTCCTTTTAGAAATTGTAGGCCCTACAACCAAGAAATAACTCTCATATTCTTCATTGCGTGCAGGCTTAGAGCCTATTTCCAATGTTTGTGTTATGTATTTGCTACAAAATATCTCATTTTCTTCCACAATATATCATTCAGCCATGCACCATTTAGGTCGTGCATGATTCATAACATACCCTTTCAATACTTTCATATACCTATACGAATGTAACAATCTGAAACATATAAAACTGATTTCATAATAAATTTAACTTTAGGGAACAACTTAAAGGAGTATTACATTTCAAATGGGTACATCCAACGATATTGTACTGGTCAACATAAACGAACGTCTCTCCCAATGTGGATTGTTAAATGTACCATTATATCAAAAAAAGAAGGCGGGAAATACCTTTCCAACATGCATAAAGTTTCAAAAATGTCCTCCTCTAATTGTTCGACCTTATTTCTACATACAACTCCTTGACATATTTCATTAAAAATGAACACAATTTAAAAATGGAATTCCTTGGACCTTTAGGTAGAAGTCCTCTCAATGCAATTGGTATAATTGTTACATTAAAATGTGACAATCACGAGACTTAAGTCCAACTATCTTACATTCTTCTACTCATATGAAATTTCTAATATTAGATCCATAACTATCGGGTAATCTCAAGTTAACAAACCTTTTGCAAAACATTTATCTTTCTGCTTGTGACAAGGTATGAAGAGCAGTAGGTAGGTAAAATTTATTTTCTCTACTCTTAGGATGTAAATCATGCCTAATGTTCATAGCTTCCAAGCCCTTAGGAGAGTTAATTCTATCTTTCAATTTTCCTTTGACATCCAAAAGAATACTAATGATACTGTTACAAATATTCTTCTCCACATGCATCACATCCAAATTATGACGTACAAGTAAAGTCTACAAATCAAACATCAATGGTGTCATGATAACTACATGCAAGTAGAAATATTAAATATTACGAAAATTACCTTCCAATATGGTAGATCGAAAAATATAGACTTTTTCTTCCACGTTACATTAGGTTAAGTTGTATTCTTCTTCCTTTTTCGATTACCATTTTTCCCCAATCATTTGTAATTTTATCAATTTCAATAGAATCTTCTTCACCATTCTTTATCTTCGGCCCAGTACTGGTTTCAATATATCCACTAAACCAGCTTCTTTTCATGCGAAATGGATGATTAAAGGCGAGAAATCTTCTATATCACATGTACGCAAAGTTCCTCCCATACTTCAACCATAGTGAACTTTTGTCTTCACAACAAATAGGGCATGCAATTTTTCCCTTGACCGGCCATCTAGATATATTTACATATGCATGAAAGTCATATATTGTCCACATCAAAATAGTTTTTAAATTGAATGTAGAGTTTGTGACTGCATCATATATCTCAACTCCATCACTCTATAACAAAATTAAGTCGTCTACAAGTTGTGCTAAATAACCATCTATGTCATTACCTGGCTACTTTGGTCCCGGAATCAATAAACTTAGCATCAAACTTTCCTTTAACATGCATAATGAGGGAGGCAAGTTATATATAGTTAAAATTACTGGCCAACAACTATATTTAGAACTAAGATCTTTGAAATGATTAAATCTATCAGTAGCAAGACCTAATCAAATAATTTGAGGATCCGATGCAAAATGTGGCCACCTTTTGTTAATTATTTCCCAACTCAATGAATCAACTAGATGCCTAATTTTACCATCTGAACATTTATTACTTGAGTGTCATCTCAGTTGTGTTGCCATCTCTTCTATTCCGAACATTCTCTTAAGTCTTAGTATTATAGGATAACGCAACACTTTTGCTGGAGTATTTTTCTGAATTTTTTTAGTCCGTTGGTTAACTTTCCATCTTGAGCAACCACATTTTGGGCATAACTCAGCTTGTTTGAGCTCCTTTCTATATAGATAACAATCATTCATGCAAGTATGTATCTTGTCATAGCCAAGATCAAATGTATTGACAAATTTTTCCATCTCATAAAATGAGTTTGAAAGTGCATTATTCTCTAGTAACATGTCTCGAACAAGATTTATGAGTTCATCAAAATCACTATCTGATAAACCATGTGAAACTTTATGCTTAAACATAGCAACAGAAGCTCACATCTTCATGAATGCCCTACAACTAGGATATAAAGGCGTTTCAGCATCATCAACTAAACTTTCAATCTCTTTCATTTTTCCATCAGGAGGGTTTTTAGGATTCACATCATGTTGTGCATAGAAGTCCTTAAACATCATATGTGACTCAGGCATTTCTACATCGAGCAAATTTGCTTCACTTGGTTGTTCTCCATGAAATACCTAGACACTGTATGTAGGATCCCTACCCTTAATAACCAAATGTTCATAAACTGTATCATAATGGTGATGCATTAGATTCCTACACTTAACACAAGGGCATACTATCATTTTTGAATTGCAATTTTCACGAGCTCGTTCTACAAAATTATGGGATTCATCTCTATATTGTTTTGAAAATCTACAAGTTAAACTTTATGATCATTATATGTTAAATTTTTTCAATTGATATCTAGATCCGTAGTATCTAATTTTAGATGATAACCTTGATAAATGTAGCCACTCTTTGTCCATTGTATGCAAAGATACTATTTAACACTGAACAATAAAAAGGTACATTAGATAAAAAGATAAGTACATGCAAATATAGGTTTTTCTGTGCAATTGCGGTTTAGCGAATGTACTTTTCTTTGACTAAAAAACTTAATTTCTGGAAAGTAGTAATTACATAACTTCTAGCAACATCCAAGTATGCTCTTACCGTAAATACACAACAGATAGAAAACAACTCAAATCCGCCTTGAATCAACCACTACACAATAAATCACTAAACAGAGAAGCTATGTCAAGGGGTCACAACCCGCACCACTATCGTAGTATGTGACGTAAAGCCAATTCAGTATTCTAGAAGCTCAGTTGGCAGTCATGATGACTCTCTTATAAAGTCATTCACAAAAAGCCGCAGCCACACCACGGAACTTGCCGAAGGCCATACGCGAGCAACCTCCTCAAGTGGTATAAACGGTTGTCTCAACTGTTATTCAACCAGCAATAGGAGACTTGGGGTCTACAAGGGTTGCAGTTCCACAGTTTTCCCAACCTATGATAGAATTGGAAAGAAAGATGGAGAAAATGATGGCCTAGAAGATAGACGATGCATTATCCAAAAGGAAGGATAGGCGCAGACAAATGGTTTTAGAAGAAGACCCATTTGATCTAGAGATCATGGAAATTCCTCTATCGAAAGGCTTCAAACAGCCGATGATAAAAGCATACATGGAGTCACAGATCCGCTTGACCACATTCAAACCTTCTTTGATTTAATGAGACTCTGTGCAGCCCCGAATGCAATGATGTGGTGGTCTTTTCCCTGACACTCATAAAAGAGGCTAGAGATTGGGTGGCCATTTTGGTACCTCGGTCTATAAAAATATTTGATGAGCTCTCTAGGAGTTTTGTGTTTTACTTCTTGAATAGAAAGAAGAAGATGAAGATAGCCATTGGATTGATGTATGTTGTACAAGAGAAATATGAATCTTTGCATGAGTACTTCAAATTGGGTGACACTTGGCATGAAAGGCCTTCAAATATCTGCAGTGGTAACTGTATTGATGAATGGGACGCAGAATCAGGCCTTTAAGAAGTCACTATCAAAAAATCTCCCGAAATCGAAGCATGTCGAAGAACGAGCACACGAACAAGGAGTACGCTCTGGATTGGTCCATCAGGCATATGCGAGAGGAGGTTAAGACCTTCATTCCTTTAAATACTCTGTGGGCAAAGGTGCTAATAGAAATACGAGATATGAAAGAGCTTCGTTGGCCAAAACTAATGGCAGAAAGAGAGAGACAAGAGCAGATATTGCCACTTCCATAGAGACCATGGGCATGACACAGAAGAATTCATCTCTTTGAAGGATCAAATCGAGCATCTCTTGAAGCGAGGACTCGTAACTAAGTACGTAAGGATTGATCGAGGCAAGCAAAAGGTTGACGATCGCCTACCACCTAAGTCCGGTGTAATAAATATGATAATTGGAAGGATCAAAGCAGGTGGGGATTCAAACTCTGCTAGAGAAAGTTATGCTTGCGTAGTTGGGGTATGCTCCATTTAGGAGAAGACGAGGTTCGATCAAAGCATCACTTTTCACGAGAAAAATTTAATTGGTGTGGTAACCCTCCACAACGATGCTTTGGTGGTCATCGGTGACATAGCGAATTGTGATATCAGAAGCTTGTTGATTGATGGTGGTAGCGTAGCAAATGTCCTTACTAAGGAAACATTTGTAGGATTGAAAATTTTCACGAAAAGATTGAAAGCAGTATTCACACCTCTCCAAGGATTCGGAGGGGCCACGTCATACCAAAAAGAGCGATAGAGCTCCTAGTGACATTGGGCACTTATCCTATAAGCATGGTGATCCTGGCAACCTTTTTGGTTGTCAAGACCCCCATGGCATATAATGCAATCTATGATCGACCTTTGCTAAATGTTTTTGGTGCCATTCCATCCACTTATCATCAAGTTATGAGATTGCCAAATAGTAGTGGTGTTGGGTATGTGAAGGGCGACCAACGATCTTCAAGAAAGTGTTGTATTGACAGTATACAAGCTAAGGGATCTCCACCAGTTATGATGTTGGATCTTGAGCCTCCAAATGGGTGAATTGAGCCCTTCGACATGATAGAAAATCTCGATGGCAGAAGGATGTGAATTAGCATTGGGGTCGAAATCCGAAGTCAGGAGAAAGAGAAGAATTGGTAAAGTGTTTATCTGATAAATTGTGCATTTTTGGGTGGTGCCCAAATGTATTTAAGGGATCGACCCATTAGTTGCTCAACATCATCTTGGCGTTTTACCAGTGGCTAAGCCTGTAAAATAGAAGAAAACAAATCTTTTCCCAAAATGGTAGGCTGTGGTGAAGACAGAAGTTGCGAAGCTGCTGGAAGTAGGGTTTATTAGGGAGGTGCAATCACCCAAATGGTTGACGAATGTCATCCTTATGAAAAAATCGAATGAAAAATGGTGTAAGTGCATAGATTGCGCTGGATTGAATAAAGTGTGTCCGAAAGACTCGTACCTGCTACCCAGATAGATTACTTGGTGGAGGCCACGTCTGGTCATGAATGATTAAGTTTTCTAGATGCCTTTTCTATTTACCATCAAGTGGTCTATTGGACCAAGAGAACCTCTTTCATAATTGATTTAGGGACGTATTGTTATTCGGCTATGCCATTTTTTAAAAAAAATGTTAGAGCAACTTATCAAAGAATGGTAAATAAGGTCTTCAAAGACCTGGTTGGAAGTGTTATTGAAGCATACGTAGATTACATGGTCATCAAGACTACAAAGGTCGACGACCATGTGACTGATTTACAGAAAGTGTTTGATGTCGCCCGACAAAATAGACTGAAATTCAATCCCGTAAAGTGTATCTTTAGTATATCAGTTAGAAAAATTTTGGATTTTATGATAACACGAAGAGGCATTGGAGTAAACCCAGATAAGATTTGAGCTATTCTAGAAATGAAAAGCCCTGAGAGTAGGAAGGACATCCAAAGGCTAACAAGTCGGGTAGCGGTGTTGAATCATTTCATGAGTCAAGCAATAGATAAGTGCTACCACTTCTTCAAGGCAATTGAGGGCTCTAACAACTTTGAATAGACCAATGAGTATGAGGAGTCTTTTGAATCCTTGAAACAGCAACTACATTAGCCACTAATCCTGACTAGGCCTTGCGTAGAAGATGTGCTATGTTTATACTTACCAGTATCAAAGCATGCGATCAGTGCGGTGCTAGTAAATGAATTTTCGAAGGTACAGAAGCTGATCTACTATGTCGCCGAGTTTTGAGAGGTACGAAAAAATGGTATAGCCTCACAGAGCAACTAGTGTTCGTGTTGCTTGTGGCAATCATAAAATTAAGGCCATACTTTCAATCTCACACAGTACACATTATGACAGATTAGCCCATTAAGTAGATTTTGCATCAACCTAAAACTTCTGGGAGGATGTTAAAGTGGGCAGTCGAGTTAAGTGAATTTGACATCGAGTTTAAGCCAAGAACAAAAATCAAAGAGCAATTGTTAGCGAATTTTATCATGGAGCTTGCGACTCCGCCTGACTACCTCTTGCAACATAAAGCTATTTGGAAAATCTTGTAGATGGGTCCTCACACTGTAAAGGATCTAGAGTAGTCATCATTATGATAGGGCTGGAATTTGAAGAGTTGGAGTATTCTTTGTACCTCGAGTTCCTGACAATTAATAATGATGCTAAGTATGAGGCAGTAATTACAGGTATGGACTTGGTAGCTAGACTTAGGGTATCATCATTAGAAATTTACAACGACTCTCAATTGAAAGTTGGACAAGTGACGAGAGAATTTGAAGCAAGGGATGGGAAAATGGCAGCTGATTTGATGAAAGTTAGGAACTTACAAAGAGTTTCAAGATAACCAAAGTCCTCCATAGAGACAATGAATGAGCTTATGCTTTATCTAAGCTTGCATCTGCAAACTCAAAAAATTTGCCTAACACAGCAAATGTACAAATCCTACGGCAGCCGAACATTATGCGCGTAGTTTACATAGCGAACATGGAACATGAGAAAAGTGAAATGGACCCGTTGATCGATTACTTTGTGGAAGATAAATTGCTAGAAGATGTACCTAAGGTGAGGAGAATCAAAATTTGAGTAGCTTTGTTAACAATTATCGATGAACAACTCCACAAATGTGGATTCAACATGTCGTATTTAAGGTGCTTATGCCCAACTGAGGCGCATGCGGTGCTACTCGGGATACATGAAGGAATTTGTGGCAATTATCAAAGGGCAACTACCCTCTCACTCAAAGCTCTGCGACATTGGTACTATTGGCCCATGATGAAGGAGAATGTCAAAGAATTGGTAAGAAAGTTGACGCATGTCAGCGTCATGGGAATTTGATTCATATTTCAACTGAGTTATAGTTAGCTATTTTCAGGGTATACCCTTTCTTTCAATGGAGGATGGATATTCTGGTGCCTTTGCTTACGGTCAAATGACAAAGAAAGTTCTTGCTAGTAGCCATTGATTATTTCACCAAATGGGTCGAGGCATAATCATTGGCCACAATCATGATGGCTAAAGTATAGAGTTTCATTTGGAAAAATATTATATGTAGGTTTGGTATACCGAGAGTCCTCGCTACGGACAATGATAGACAGTTAGAAAATCACAGCTTCAAGACCATCTGTGCAAGTTATCACATAGATCACAGACTCACTTCTATTGCTCACCTCTAGTGTAATGGGCAGGTGAAAGTAATAAACCAAGCGATATTACTAGATTTAAAGACGAGGTTGGAAAAGGAAAAAAGGGCTTTGGGCAGATGAATTGCCTAACATGTTGTGGGCGTATCACACGACTCTACGAGAACCAACAAGAGAAACACCTTTGAAGTTATCTTTTGGAATGGAAGTTGTTGTCCCCATGAAAATCCTAAGCGAAATCGGCAGGACGAAATTTAAGCAGCTCGACGTCGCGACTACCAGCGCGAAGTCTACCTACTTGAGGGGATGAAAGAGAAAAAGCTATCAGGATGGCAATTTACAAGCGATGGGCCGCCGAATACTTTAATCGAAAGGTGATACTAAGAGTTTTTCAGCCGAGAGATCTCGTATTAAGAGAGACAGTAACAACGGAGCGCCCTCCGTCCATGCTCGGGCCAAATTGGAAAGGACCATATGAGGTGATTCGTAGCCTTGGAAAAGGGGCTTATAGTCTAAAGAACTTGAAAAGAAAACCACTAAGCTGGCCGTGAAACACCGAGCATCTCAAGAAGTATTATTAATAGATCGACAGACAGGGATTTCAAATCAAATGATGTCTATTGTAAATATAGTCGTTATGGTGTTTTATGAGTTTTCATAATGTAGTGTTTAATTTTATTTTTTTTATTTTTTTTTGTAATCATAGTTGCTAGGATATTTTATTGGTTTCCTTAATATAATGTCTACTACGGGCACACTCTATTGTAATCGTTTAATGAGAGGCCTAAGTGGCGGCGGATGATGAGGATGCTAAGGAAAGGCTAGCCTAGTTGGGACATCTTGAAGAGTCTACTAAGTCTCCAAATCTCAATACAAAAATTGGGTTTGTTATTGGTTGAAACGAGGGCCACAAACTTCCTTTAATACCTCGAGGTAGAACATGGGATAGTGGTGAGCAACCAAGCTAAAACATCGGTTAGCTCAAAATCGCTCTATGGTCTTGTGGTGAGTTTTCAAAACCAAAAAAAGGTTAAATCTCAAAATCACTAGATCTCGTACTCTACAATCTTAAATTGTTCGACACATAGCAGTGAACAACGAAGCCAAAAAATTGGTTAGCTCAAAATCTTTCTACGTTCTGCTGGTGAGTTTTCAAAACCAAGAAATTGTTAAAGCTCAAAATCACTAGACCTCTTATTTTACAAGCTTAAATCGTTCGACACATAGCAGTGAACAATGAAGCCAAAAAATTGGCTACCTCAAAATCACTCTATAGTTAGGTGAAGGGCCTTCAGAACCAAAATTTGGTTAAGACCCTAGTTTGCTATACTTCGCGTCATACAATTCAATATAGCTCAAGGGACTCTACAATTCAACGTAGCCCCATGGGGCTCCGCAATTCGATATAGTCTGAAGAGTAGGCGACGAGCAACAAAATCGAAAAATTGGTTAAGGATCGACAATGGAAATATGAGAATTAAAATCGTTACCCGGGCTTGTGGTTGACGTGTATGGGTCGACCGCATAGCAATCGACCTACGCCTGCTGGTCATAGAATGATCAACGGCTGACGATTGGTCATTACATAGCCCGTGCACCCCCCCTGGATGTCGCACCTGTTAACCACTATTTGATTAAATTAGAAGAGTTGTGCGGGGATAGGAAAATTAACTCTCACACACTGGCAAACGACGCCTACAGAAAAAAAACTAAGAAACTAAGCAACAATAATGTTCCAAAAAAAGATGTGTCCATACTCAAAATGAAATATGATTATTTGTCCACATCCTGGACTAGGAGAAATCACAAGACAATCGAAATACAAAAAGAATAATTGTAGAAAGTGTTAAAAGATCTACAACAAAAGACTCTGTCAACCCGAATGTGAAGTCCCTTCGCTCCACCTCGCGATGTGCGCCCGAATATCCTGGAATGATAGGTTTCGCTCTCTTTTCCTTTGTCTTGTGCCAAAAATATGTCAAAAACCGAAGGATCGATAGAAGGGTGCTCAGCAGATATCCACTCCTTTTTCAATTTGATGGACGTCGCCATCGCCTTTCCCCCGTATGAATGCAAGGTCATAGCATAATCAGATGAAAACTTATACTTCTCTATAGATGTCTCCATGTCCTTAGCATACTCTACTGAAGCTTTATATCACTCCACCGCTTCATTGGTAGCTCGAGCTAAAATAAATCGCAGGTTATCAATTTTCATCTCTTACTCGCAAGCTCAAGCCTCTAAAGTTTCAAGAGACTTCTTCAAGAAGAAACTTTCTTTTTGTAGTGGTGAGCTTCCTTCTTATTTTTCTCTGCGAGAGCTTTTAACTCCAATGACTGATGACGGCTCGATTCAACAAGCCCAATTTGTAAGGCCATAACCTAACAAACAAAGAGGCAAAATGATAAATAACCATTAAGCATGTTCAAAAGAATAAACAAACAAAGCGATTAAGAACATCATGAAGCGTACCCTCTCAATGTAGACCGCTAAAACCCTTTCTATGTCATCGATACTTTGCTCGGCAATCACTCTGTCATGAGTAGTCTTAACTAAAGACCTGAGTATCCTCATTTCGGGATAGTCCCGAGTGAGAGGAAATCCAAAGTCTGAGAGAGAAGAGCCCTCGAACTCGGACCTGACGCGACTCGAGCTACTCCCTCTAGTCTTGGGCGGTGGGATAGCTTCGATGGGCTCATTCAAAGGATATGATGTCTCCTCTATGGCATGACACATTGCTCTTCCATCATCGATTTTCTTCATTTTCAATAAAACCGGAGTTAGGTCGACATCACTCTCATGGCCACACTCAGGCATGGAGCCATGGTCTCCTCCGGGTCAAATTCCATACTTGCATACACAATGTAAAGCCCATCAAGCTCAGAGAACAACATATGGAAGTGCGTACAAATACGAAATTGAAAGCAAAATATGTGAGAACCAACCATCAGCAAGGATAAATCCCTCATCGCTTCCCAACATGGGCAGAGACTTCAATACCTCATCCAAATCAAAGTCCATATTTGCATGACACAATTGAGTTTATAAGGCAAAAAAATAGAGAGAGAGAGAGAATAGCAAGTAAGAATATATACAAGTGTAGGTACAAGCAGGAAAAGAAGACTTATTGATAGGTAGACCGATCCCCACTATCAACATATTCTTCATAGTCAAAACTGACTATTGAATAGGCAAATTTGAGGATGTATCCAACTGGTGTTGAAAGGGAATTGACCCATGGAAGGTCGAACAAAGAAGAACTGAGAATTCCACCCGCTGTTGGAATTCCTAAATTCGGGAAAGCGCAAGGGGACTCTAGAGGTGAAGAAAACAAAGGCACTATACTGAGCTAGCTCATGCATCTAAAAGACACACCTAAAGAGGTCTACTGAGAGTAGGATCTTCTTGTTGAGGCAAATGTACTAGAAATACAATGCCTTCCTCCATACGTTAGGGTATATTTGACTAAGGGTGAGGTGAAATTCATTAAAAATTTAGACGAAAAAGGGATGGATGGGGAATTGAGAGTCACCGTCCATAATGTTTTTGTATACACCAATATCACAATCTCACGGGAGTCGAACCCTCGAAGTCTTTCTTTGGACCTAGGGGATCTATAGATATAGTTGTCAAATTGATCGAATTTGTTAAGTGATTTTTCCAATTGAAGTGAGGAATTATAAAGGCTACAGTATTTTGGAATCTCAAAAACCACCACCTCGCCCATCAGATCTCATCCAAATTCTTGGTTCAAAGATTTAGTCAAACCAATATGTTCCTTGGGAGAACTTGGTTAGAAAACATGATGTTCAGCAGAATGGGATGGACTATCGGAGTCATGGGAGAATTAATCGACATCTCGGGGAGACCGTTGGTGGGGTTGGTCAATGAGTGACCAACCCGCTAACCAATCGACCAGCTAAGCTGGTCGATTGTCGGCCAACAATCGTCGACTAGCCTTGTAGGTTGACAGTCCGATGTCGACATCAACTGACCCATTTGACGATGGGCCGATCGATTTTCTCACCCTCTCACTATCACTCTGACGGGATGAAGAAGTTAAGACGATTTTATACATGATAGGAGGAAAGACAACCAACAAAAAAACTAAGATGAAGGAAGAGAAGAGAAACAAGTTACCTTGAGAGTTTGAGGGAGATAAGAGTTTTTGCAAATGGATGAATGGAGGTAAAAGGGAGGTTTTCACCTCCTTATATAGAGGAAAAGTTTGAATTTTTTAGGAGGAAATTTTCCTCGAAAACCAAGCCCACACATGGGGTACCATTTGGACTGTATTTCACTATCCTACGCCATTTGGACTGCTAGACCCGATTACAATGTAGCAAATGTCGTTATAAAAAGGAAATTTCTCCCGAAAACCAAGCCCACACATGGGTTACCATTTGGACTGTATGTCACTACCCTACGCCATTTGGATTGCTCGACCCGATTACAATGTAGCAAATGTCGTTAAAAAAATCAATCCATTCATTAACATATAGGAATGAAGATGCTACCCCTTTTCGATAGCATCGACAAGAGGTAGATGGGCTAGTGATATTAAAGGCAACAATAATTATCTACTATGGCCAATAAGAAGAAGGCTATTCAATCTACACTCTACATAGAGCACCCCGTGTTAGGTCACCTACCGCTATGAGGCTCTCTACATTCATGCGGGCCGTCTACAGCTATGAGGCCCTCTACGTTCATGCTGGGTCGCCTACCGCTATGAAACCTTGTACATTCATGTTGGACCATCTACCACTATGGGATCTATGCAACGCTAAACTATAAAATGTCATCGAGTTGGATGGGAACCGATCAGCGATTATTATGGACACAACCAACCGCTGGATAGGTAGAGATCCTCCACTCAGGACGTGAGAGTAGTGGGAGGCACTACGTGGAACACTTGTCGTGATAACCACCCAGCAGTTATATGGCTTTAGACACCTATAAATACTCCTAAGGCAAGACAAGTATGGATCTTGAAACTCTGGCTATTTGAACATCCATTCTATTTTTTTCCTACGTTCCTAAACCACCTACTAATTCTCATGTCAGAGGTACAACGGGAGAGGAAGCCCCAACCTCATTTTGCAGGTAATGTTTGGTCATCAAAGCAGCTGAAACACCTTGCACCTTAAGGACACGGAGGCTTATTTCATAACTATTTCATGCAATTATCATCAAAACAAAAGTAAAGGATCAGAAAACATGGTCTAGGAAATAAACATACTTACTGGAAGAAACCTCGAAACCTACATAGATATAATAAAATGGTGGAAACAAACTTCAAATTCGAATATACTTCATATAAATCAGATGAAAATTCTTTAGAACCACTTGATTATGAGCATTCTCTTTTGTGAAATGGTAAACATGAATCAAACGGTCGTTTGGACCAGGACAAAAGTTCTTCTTTTCCTCTGGAATCTGAGCTAAAGAACATTCCACAGTTAAGTAAAAAGACATTGGAATTGATGAGCATGACCATCCAAGTAACAATGTCAAAACTCCTATAGAAGTGTAAAAAAATTCATATAAAAATAGGACAAACATACAATAAAGGACAAACTGAAACAATTTCCAAAATAATACCAATATCAACGCGAAGCTAAAAATAATATACAAATATCAATTGTTAACTCAAGGTGTTCGACTCTCCATCAATTCTATTGGACACTCTTCTCTCTAACTTTAGAAGATAGGAAATATCAAGGTTTTAAATCAAAAAAATAAAATTGTATATATGCACGTGAAAAATGCACTAGGCAAAGAGAGCAAGAAGGAGATTTTGAAAGAAGGAGAGCTCACTTTTCAGGCCTCAATGTTCAGTATTGGTCATTTATATTCTCAATCTTCTCATTGAGAGGAAACATCTGCACAAATTGAGAAACAAAACATTTTTACATCATGTAACGAAACAATTGTTTCAATAAAAGATTGCAAGCCATTCAATAATCACAAATGTGGTTGAGGATGACAATTTAAAATGTAGTATAACGGTTTGATTTTCAACTTATTGTTATAGTCGCTCAAGAATACTTTTAAAAAATCAATTTTATTATTTAATAGTCGACGCTTATTTATCTAGTTGCTATAGAACTCTAAAACTAGCCGCAAAGATTGCATTTGTAGCTATTGTAAATCATTTTATTCATAATTTCGAAACTTCTAACTGATTAGATCAAATAAAATATAACAGTTATCAGATTTGTTGATATAAATAATCATATTTTGTATCCTAACTTGTTATTTCATTGTTGTCACAATCAATACAATTTTGAGCCTTTTCATTATTTAAGAAGGCTTGTAATTCGTTCCCCACCTGCGATTTATACACGAGAGGTTGCCCAAAAATGTTAATGGCAAGAAAATGAGTTATACTATAATCTATATAATGAGATTAGAAGTATGTGTAATTAAATAAAAAAAAATTTATTCCTCAATTTATGCACTTATCTAGACCATTAAATTAGAGTATTTGTTATAACTTAATTTTTTGTTAATTATGTTTGTTATGTCGGACTCAATGCAAATTGGTGGAAATGAACGAAAAATGTGAGGAAACGAAGGAAATTCAAAGTTTGGGGATCAAAGTGTAAATATCCAATAGTTTATTCGAATCACAAAACAATGATTGAAGGTCATATATGATCAATTGGAGGTCAAAGGAGTGAAATGTACTGGAAGTATTTTCACAAATCGAAAAAGTTATGCTCCGAATTTTTAGCCACAAATTAAAATCCATTTTTTGAATAGTAAATGTTCGAATTGAAAAAATTGTATTTATAATAATTGTAGCCCTTTGAATTACCTTTCAAATGTATTTGAATCACATCAATCTGATATATGTAGAGGACGTTATAACCAAACTATTAAAAATTGCTCAGGGACGAACTGAAACGAACTTGCGCACGCGGGCAATTCATGGCGCCCGTGATATCCTATTTTCCTAACCCGAGAGCCATTTGGCTCTATGGTGCTTGCACGGGCCTTTTTCATAGATGAATCGGTAGTTTCATTTCATGATTCAAACTCTTGGAACCCAAATTGAACGCGAATTTGACTTATTTTCTAACTCTTATAAATAGAGAACGAAAGCTACACATTTAAAAAAACATCTCTTGCCTCTTCATACAAAATATTATCATCAAATTCATCAAGAACAAAAGGCCAATTACTATATTTTGAGAGGAGATCAGCCCTAGCAAGAAATTGAATGTCAATTACATCAAAATTTTGAAGAATTTAACTTTGAAATTAAAGATCAACATCTTTTGCATTCTATCATG
>CAIGRB010167930.1:14075-37402 GCA_903798255.1 Fraxinus quadrangulata
TACTTGGGGGTTGTTTGGTAGAGATTAAAATCGGATTAAAATTGAAAAATTAGTCGTTGTTGTTGACTTTTATTAGACGAGGGGACCCAATAACGGCTATATTTTCAATTTTAATCGAATTTTAATCACTCCCAAACAAGGTCTTGCTGTAGAAATGTCACATCAATCAGTCATAAGAGGATCTTGCACAAAAGATCTCTTGTAAGAAGTAAAGTGGGAGACACTTTATTAAAACAAAAGGCTAATTGCCTTGGATTCCTTTCTAAGCAGATGAAAACACTTTACCCAGGCCATGGAGGGTCGACCTTTACATGGAACCTCGACGGAAGTGGTACATAATCTCAGCCACCTTACATACGAAGTCACCTCTATCAGGTAGGATAGTAATGTGGAGTGTGGAACTAATTGGGATTGTTAGCTGGCAGTTTAGTGGTAATGACCTGAAGCCTCATCAGAAGAAGCATAATAATAGTCTCTCAAGTCTATGTATAGATATCTATATAATACATTGAGCAGATTGTAGAGTTGCGGGGTGATTCATTTTCGAGGTAATGCTCTGGCGTGGAGTGTTTCATCTATTTTTTTACAAGGTGATAGTTGTGAATTTAAGCACAACACAATATTCTTTGAAATGTGGGCATAGATATTCATATAATGAGTGAATTTTAAGTGTGGAAGTAATATTTTGATACAATGTAAAGCAGTTATGCAAGCAATGCTTTGTGGATGCAAGGTCCGTATGTAGAGGACAAGGCTTTAAAAGATAGGTAGCTTGATGAAGCTGTGAGGCAAAGGAAAGTTCCTAGCATAGAGGATAAGGCTCTGAAAGATAGGTAGCTTGATAAAGCTGTGAGGTAGAGGTAAGATCCTAACATAGAGGACGAGGCTTTGCAGGATGGGCAGCTTGATAATCTATTAGGTAGAGGCATGATCCTAGCATAGAGGATGAGCTCTGAAAGATAGAGAGCTAGATGAAGCTATGAGACAGAGGCAAAGTCCTAACATAGAGGACGATGCTCTAAAAGATAGGCAGCTTGATGAAGCTATGATATAGAGACGAGGTAGTGTAAGAATTTGAACATTGCAGCATAGGTGATTTGAGGAATCTAAGCTATGAGACATTCTTAGGTACTACGCCAATTATTTGAAAGCCCTCACATATTTTCAAGAAAAATAGTTGAAGCTTCACCTCCTTTGAAGGCATGCATCTCCTAGCGCGTTTGAGATGCACCACTTTATCAATGCTTTTTATCATGTCTAACGCTTTATTTCAACATTACTAATTAATTGATGAATGGACGTCCAAGATAATTCTTTATTTAATCCAATGACTGAGATTCGTTGTCTCTGCCTATAAAAGGACTTATTCCCTCACATTACAAGTTTGTACTTTGCCAAAAAAAAAAAAAATCAAAATCTCACACATACTCTGCTTCTTTGTATGTTTTGACAATTTGCTTGTATTTTTTTACAGCATTCATCTTTTCTAAAGAGTCTTATTACTAAGGGTGAGCATTTTTTTTCTCAAAACCAGTGGAATCGGACTGGAACCAGATAGAACTGATCGGTTCAACTTTGGTTTCTTTATTAAATAGAATAGTTTCTGGACCATACATTGAGAATCGATCGATTTCTTTACAATTATTGGTACTATTTTAAAAAGCAACAGTGAATTTGGTTCTTCCTAATTTCTTTGTTTGTAGGTGTATTGCACAATATATGCATCAAATATTTGAACACTAGACTCTAAAATTATGTACGCAAAAATTTATTTTCCATACACTTTTTTTTTTCTTTCTTTTACAGCAAAACCTAAGTGCTTGTGTATTTATTTTGATATGTTATGTGATAGATAATCTTATTCTCAAATGAGATTGATTTGATGTGGTTAACTTAGTGTTTTAAATTTTTAGTTGGTCGTATTTTCATAGATGAGTAGTAAACTAGTCCCAATAGCTCGAAACTTTGAAGGTCAATTGTCTTATCAATTGAAGTGTGAATTGTTTTTATTGACATTATCCATTGTGTTAAGCTAAAAAATGTATGATTGTATTGCTAAGTCTTGAGGACATGCTTATATAGCCATGTTTTTGTTTGTAGAAGACTTCGAGTCTTAAGTATTGAATGAGCTAGAAAAAAAGGCTGAAAATTGGAAATGGGTCAAAGAGGAACATATAAGATACTAAGAAAATGAAAGTGGTTTGGTAAAAGATTAATATTACAAGGGTTCAAGTGCTCCAATTATTAGCCATTAGATCACTTAGCTCGGAAGCGCTTGAGCTAAAAGATATTGCACTTGAAAATATTTCTCTCATAGTTGTATACATGCCAAACACTGAATCTTTTGGATCTTATCCTATGTGGATAGTTAATTAAAGAATTAGAAAACTACTTTATGTGGTAACAAAAAGTGTCTTTAGACCATCATCAAGTCTTTAACTTGGTACAATAAATATATGCCAATAATAAAGACAAATTGGAGGTTTATATACTGGTACATTCAACTTAGTGTTGTAAGGTGGACAAACTAACCTCATATTAGATATCATGATGGCATAAAAGACTCAACTTGATCTCAATTGTTGTTCTTCTAAAACTGGTCTTTAAGTTGAATTTTTTCGTGGTGTTTTTTTCGCACTCATAGTGGTGATCTATATTATGGTTCTGAATACTTTGTTAGAGGCATTGAATTATGAACAACCTACTTTTTAGTAAACTATATAAAGGCTATAAGAGCTAAATTTTTATATGGCTATTCGGATTTCTTTATGGGCTATGGCTATGAGAGATAGAGATGAAACTCATATTTTCATTATAGAAGGATTCACGAATTTTTGTTGCATTTTTATTTTTATAAGTTGAAGGCATTGAATTGATTTAGAATTTACTTAAGCTCCTATTTGATATGGATTAAAATCTAAATTTTAATCTTAACCAAAGTCAATAATAAATTTTAACCATATATTTCATGGGATCCATAACTTTTCAACTACATTTTATCAAGATCTGCTAAAAATCTGATTTTAATCCTCACCTATCAGGGGCTAAGTAGTGTAGAAAATTGAGACTTCAAGAAATGTTTAAGAATGTGAATCTTTATCACGAGATTCCAATGATCTATGAAAAAAAAAATTACTAAATTAACTAGTCCTAATTCACTAAAAACTATATGGATAGAATGAATAGAGTATTGTAGAATGTGATAAATTTTGAGATAATATAGTGCAATTTATTTATTTCCTTTAGGTGGGGAGTATTAGTTAATTACAACTTGTCAATCAATAGCATTCTCTCATTATTAGTGCTTTTAGTATTGTATTGGCTTTTGACATATAGATAACAAAGTATAAGTTATCTTAGATTCATGATCAACTATATAAGTTCTTGAATTTTCAAGTGAGTTTGGAAACATGAGTCGAATAAGAACGAAATGTACCTTTCTAAGACACACATGATAGTCTAAAAGGCACTTGTTAATAAATGAATTTTGGGATGAATATTGAGTCACAAGGAAGAAAGGTTGGAGAATATTGGTTAAATTATTATGTACTTCTGAATTGTTAAAGTACATAGGAATTGTAAGGTTCCAAATTTTATATTCTTAAGTTGGTTGATATTGCCATTTAAAAAGTGAGCTATGGAAGTTCGGCCCATTTAAGGTTATGAAAGTACAAGCCATAAGTTATTTAAATGCTCAATAATTTAAGACATTAAATTTAAGTAAATTTGATTACAAAGATTTAATGAATAACTGGATTGTCACAATGGTCATTTGCATGATATTTCATATATGCAACCTAGGTTTTAGAATCACCATACAGATGTTTTTATAAAGTAATTTAATAAAATTATTTTTGAATTAAAAAAAACTCCTTATTTTTGTACATTAAGAACAATTACACCAAATTAATTGGATGGAATAATTGATTTATTAGTAGGCATTCATAGAGATAAGTTACAATCATATAAATAGTTCTTTTTCTTTATTTTTTTATTATGTAAATGTTTTATAAAACTTTTTATAATAGTTATTTTTATGGGTTTAAAACTCTTTAAATTCCTAATTAAAGACTTAATTTAACAAGATATGATAATAAAACTCTCCCATTTAGTTTTTCACTAAAAAGAGAGATTACAAGAAGAGGAAAATCATTTTTTTAACTAAACCTCCCTTCAAATCCGAAATTAGTTTTATTTTCTCTAAAAAAATATATCTCTTTATCTTAAGTAGTTTAAAGGAACAACAAGGATGTGAAGGGGAAAGGCTTTTATACATTTTGTTCATTTATATTTCAAGAAAATCAAGGTAAGTAGAGGTGCAGTGATTATTTTGTTTTCAAGTTATGAATTTTCGTTAAAGTATGAATGAATTGGTGCCTTCGGGTATGGTGTTTCGGCACTACTATAGTTTGAATGATCATTCTCCAACTCTACATGTTATAATAATTCTATCGAAATTGGATTTTGCCGGGAATCCATCTACGTGCGACGATATGAATCTATAGTTCGAATTTTCTAATTTGATAACGAAATGCACCGATAATATCTATTGACTTTCAAAATCATGGGTTAATTCCCTTCCTACATGTTGATTTGTTTTGCTTGGGCGTGGATGATGGTGATGAAGATGCAATGTGCTATGGAAAAACTGGTGACTTAATGTTTTAATTCGATTATGAAACGTTTATGTTTTTTTATATATAAATATATTTCTATGAACATCATATGTGGAACTATTCTAAGAATATTTTTATGAATAAGTTATGATTAAAAGTAATTATGTGTTATAGAAATTAAATTAAAAGTTATCATAAGTTATTTTTATGAGTGTATTAACACAATTTAGAAATGGTTGTCTTCAATCTTTTGATGAAGAACATGGGTTTAGAAAATTATATACTCTGTTAAAATGTTATTCTAGTCTTTTTGATATGTCAAAAAAAAGGGGTTTTATAGTATAAAGATTTTAGAATGCTGCTAACCGGAGATTTGCTACCTTATTGATATTCCTATATCAAAGACAAAATTTGAGTTGTTAATGTCCATGGATTTCATAAGTTCAAAAAGAAATACCTAAAGTACCATATCCTAGTACGATTAGGAGATTGAAATATATTGTTCGGTAAAATCCCACAAGTATTTGCAATCGTTGACAAGTAATTGATTAAGGGAGTTAGTATTGTCACACACGGAATAAATTTAATTCAATTTACTAATTTCGTATGGACTTCGAAATATGTAACACAAAAGAATTTTTTTATGTTGATTATTCCAAATTAATCTAAGGAAGCTATAGAAATTTGGTTTTTATCAAATTATAGATGATTGTATTAGATTTTGTAGTCGCCTAGTGCTATCTATTCGATTCTTGATTTATAATCTAATTTCGTTCATACGTTCTTCACAATCGATAAAACTGTAGAAAATAATTTTATTTTTCAAGACAAATTAAATATATCCTAATCACTATCCGAATCTACTCGTAACCCGTATTCAAATGATTATAATGCATTAAATTTTAGATTATTTATATGATTGCACAAGTGATAAATGTTATTCCTAACATCTATTACGCATATGTTAATTTGACGCGTTTTAAATTTATTATGAGTCTCTCAACACTATAACAAGGAACTAATTATCTAATTGATGGTCAATCAATTAAATAATGAAATGAGTGTGCAGAATTAATTAAGAAGCATAAGAAATAAATTAAATTACTAATCTTGAATTTAAAACAAATAAATAATAGGGTTCTTTTTCATTCAATGCAAAAGAATGTAGCCTAGCATATTTTTGAATAAATTACGGGAAGAATAATGGGAAAATATCACTCGGATCATGAAAGAATATAAGAAATCTTGTTCTTCTATTTCAATGTTAAATTTTTCAAAATATTGATGTAATTGGCTTCAATTCATTTCTAGGGTTTGATCTTTTCTCAAAAGTGGTGAATTGGCATTTTGTTCTGGATGAATTTTATAATAGTATTGTGTATCTATAGAGAGAGAGAGAGAGAGAGAGATAGTTTTCCAATGTTTTGGCCAAGTTTTGTATCTATGAGAGTGCAAATATTAAGCCTAACTTGTGAAGAATTTGAATTAAAAAGGAATTTGAGTCATAGTCCAAAATTGCAAGCTTTGTCGCAGAATTAACACTGCGCGCGTGAAAGCATTTGAGTCATGCATGCACTGCACAACGTTTCGGCTCTTGGGTTGGTGGAAATAAGCTCTCGGGCGTGTCAGTTCGCATCGGTTCGTCCTTAAGAAGCTTTTGGTATTTTGATCATACCTTTCTCTCTTGACATTCTGTTAAGATGATTTAAAGTGTGCTGGAAAGATAACTTAAATGACTACAATTATTCTAGAGGTAAAAAATTTCTAATTTAAACTTTTGCTACCCGAAAAATGGGTCTTGATTTAAATCTGAAAATCTTGAGCATAACTTTTTCAACTAAAAATTTATTAGTGAAGATACTTTAACTATATTTCACTTCTTTGACCTCTAATTACATCCAATTGGTCATATATGATCTTCAATCATCATTTTATGGTTTAAATCAACTATTGAATGTTTGCACTTTGATCCCCGAACTTTGGATTTCTTTTATTTTTGCTCTTTTTCGTTCCTTTCTTCCAAATCTAACAATTTGCCTTGGAGTTTTACAAAATATAATTAAGTCATAATTCATCAAAATTTATTAAAATTAATATCATTTAACGACTTAGATAAGTGTATTATTATATACTATGATATATATATACCCTAACATTCGTCATGTCATGGATCTTGTGAGTATGTATCAATATTATCCTTAGAAAGGATATTGTGATACATGAACGGAGTTTTTAGTTATTCCATATATTATCGAATGATTAATTTTTTACTTAAAAAAAATACAAATGTGACTAAGGAAAAGACCGATTCGATCATAAATAGTTAACAGACCTGTGCATTCGTACTAGATAGGGTGGCATCTTTTGGAGCATCAAGAAGGCGATCGTGTAGTGTATATCTTGGTAGAACAAGAAATTGTCCGGTATAAAAATGTTGAGTGCCTAATGATATTAAATGAGAATATATGATATATGATACCACTACAACAAAAATAGCATTTTACAACGTGCAAAATGCAATATTCGTTAATTGAGTGTTGCTAAAAAGGTCTATTGTAACATTCTAATAAGTGAATGTTACTATCTGTTAACATAATTGAGACTTAGAAACATTTTTTAAATGAATTTTGCTAATGTAGTCTTTTTCAACGTTCATTGACAGTTGTGAAATTTTTTATTTTTTTTGTAATGTTTATTGAATGTTGTTAAAATTTAGTTCTATAGCTATGTTCAATACATGCTGCTAAAACTCTTAATATATAGCTCATAACAATGTTTATTGACTGTTGCGAAATGTTTTACTTCTTGCAACGTTCTTCAAATGTTACTAAAAGTTTTATTTTTTATGTCGTTTATTGAACGTTGTTAAAATTTGATTCTACAATAACATTCAACGTCTGTTACTAAAACTCATATTATATAGATTTTTACAACGTTGGTTAACTATTGTGAAAAATATTATTTTTGAAACATTCTTTGAATGTTACAAATAGTTTCCTTTTTTGAAATTTCAATTATATAGCCAACTTTACTAAATCCAGCCCACTTACATCCCACAGAACCCATAAAAATCCCCAATTAACGTCGTTCATCTCTTCACCATTCATTGCCCTAATCTTCCTTGCTTCGTCACTCATCATCTTTCATCGTCACAGTCTTCAACATCATCTGCTTCTACTTCTGCTTCTGCGTGTGCCATTGTTCCTCCCCAAAAGTGCAACTCCCAATCGAAAGCGCCAATTGGAAAATCCGTCCATCTCGGGAACTTCCAAGAAAGCATGAAGCAAGGCCCAAAAAAGAAGCTCTGAGTGTTGCGTTTTAAGGAAAAATCTACAGCCCTAACTTTTAAGTTTATGAAATCCTTGTGTTGTTTAGTTCTATTATTTTGGATATGCTGTTAGTTTTTGGCTTTTCATAAGTTTCTATATTTTGATCCGTCGGCTTCTGGACTGTATTTGTATCGGCAAAACACAAGTTGATGGAATTTTTTTTATTTTTTTATTTTCTCACCTAGTTTTTGCATTTTTTTTTTCTTGGGACAGTGAGCATTATGAGAGAGGAGAACCGTGGGTTAAAAATATGTTTTCCAATTTTATTGCAATGTGAAATAAAGAGTGATCTATAGAAGTAAGGATTTGAGGTTTTTGCTAATAATTCTTCACTGGCTCAGATTGCTGGCAAAATTAACAAAATTATCAGGGAACTGGGGCTTAAAGAACTGGGGCAACTGGAGCAGGATCTAGTGTTTGGTGATGCAGGAATCCAAGAACTTATAAATTTTATGAGAACAAAACAGGTGAGTGGTATTATTTGTGTAAAAATGTAGCTCAGCTTTTGTGTCAAAAATATAGTTGATAGTTCGGTGTTTTCATTCGGATGCTGTAAGTTGTAAATGCAATGTCCCTGTTTTCGCAGGATGTGACGGTTGAAAATAAGCAGCGGTATTTGATGATTTATGCAGCTCTTTGCCCTATAAAGTTTTGTCAAGCAAAAATATATTTCGAATGTGACCTCCTGCAAATGTACAGATCGTTGACAAGCAATAAATTTGATTTTTTGAGTTCGAATATCATTCCCATGTAAATTTATTTAATTTGATTTCTATTTACTACGACCTTAATCGAAATGATAATATTAACTAGAATTAAATCAATTACGATGCAACTGTGAATTACTAAACTAAATTCAATTGATGGTTGAATACAAATTTTATGTAATTTATTCCGAATTTCCAATAATAATTATTTCTAACCCTAGTTTTTTAATTTGACAACACGAATCCAATTATGACGAATAAATATTCATATCAAATCCAACAATCTCTCGAGTAATGTTGGACCTACCATCACAGACGATTCGACTATATCTCTATAACGGATGCAAATATACAAGAATGTATGCAATTTTATGAACACTTAGAGATTCACAAGAGGTATTGCAGTATATTTCTATTCCATATCGGACCGTAAATTTATGTATATATGTTGAATTTATTTTCCCTTTTCTCGAATGCATTAAACAAATCACCAAACTCGCATAATTATCGTGCACTATAATCATGGAGGCAATTAATTCATAAAAATCATTCTATAATTTAAAAACGTGTTTTTGCGTTAAATATATAAAACTAAAGATCAAACATCAAATTACAAGGTTCATCGTTCACATAACACTGATTAACCTAGCCTAATATAGTAGAAAGAAGAAAACATGAAAAAGAATCAAGAAACGACATCACCCAATTAATTATAGATTTTGATCTTCACGCATTGGGGATGAATTTTGTATTTTTTTTGCCTCATTCTATGCTCTCCAATTTTGAAACTTTCGTTTTCTAGGTTTCCTTCCTGTATTCTACTGTTATGTATTTATATGATTCAAAAATTGATTGAAAATCACGTCCAAATTGATTTTCAAAAGAGTTCCAATTGAATAAGAAAAGTTCTATTGGCACGCAGATTTTTTTTCCCAGCAGTCAGTATTTTGGCCATAACGTTCTCTCCCGATATCCGATTATGGCGATTCAAAGTGCGTTAGAAATCTAGCTCAAAGGACTAATACCTTTCTAGAAATAGAATTTTTCTAATTAAGACATTTACAATGCCAAAAACGGGTCCTAATATTCGGCTAGAAATCTAGAATATAACTTGTGGGATTGGACATTGATTGTGATAATATTTTGATCATATCACATTCTTTTTTGAGTTCTAATTTATCCAATTGTTTCATATCAATCTTCAATGTATCATCTCGTGATTCAAATCAACTATTGAATTTGCAATTTGGTCCTCAAATTTTGGATTTTGCCTTTTTCACCATTTTTCGCTTCTTTCTTTTGATTCCTCGTTCAACCATTAAGTTTTATCTATATAATATAAAATACAACAATTTAGGATATATTTTGTCAAAAGAATTATCAAATATTGATATTTTAAACCCTAAATAAGTGTATAAAATACACTTATCAGGTTCGAATATGATAAAATTGCAAAACTAATGGAGGTTAATGCACTTACTTTCATTTTAACTTTCATCGCTAGATCTCTTTACTTTTCAAATTTAAATTAAGATCATTCCACTTAGCTGTTTCAAGCTAGATGACACTTGAGGTCTTGAGAATGTTCTCTCGACATTCAATAATACGAAAGGTCAGACACAAAATTACAATATGTTTATATCTATATGACATACATTTACGAGCGGTTCCAATAATTTTTATTAATCTATCTTACCAACCCCATGGAAAACTGCTTTTTAATCAAACCAAAAGGTATGTGATCATCACACCTTAAACTTACCTTCAGCCCCAAGTTGCTATAAATGATTGCATTACATTAGCTTTCTTCAAGTTTCTGTAAATAAAGAGTTAAACATTGAAGGGGTAGACGTAGAGCCTTCATTCTCCTTGCTTCTTACATGGTAACCTAGAAAACTTATCTGTGTCTATGTCATGCCTGGTAGGTTTTAAATTCTTCAACACGGGAAGCCTTCTTCTACTGGTTAAATACATGTTCGAATTTTGTATTTTGACAGGCAGTCTCGCTTCACAGTTGCCATTATCGACCAATTGAAGAAAATTTCCAGGACTTGCTATCTTATCTTATGGAGAACAATTTGAATGTTATAGAATTAAAGTACAGTAACATTGAAAACTAATGGTTAGCTTATTAATAAATTACTCAGAAGCAGTGATTTTCTTAAGATAATTTACATGAATTGCCAGTCATCGAATCAGTAATTTTCTTTCTTGAGTGGTAATATGTCTCTATTTTGTCACAAAATTCCTAGGTATAGTCCTTTGCTTAAATCATGGTTTCACCCCCTAGTTTTTTAGCATAAAAGATATTTCGCTATATCTCTCGATAGCGAACGATACTGTAATAAACTTAATAGTTTTCAAACTTACATTTTGTAAGATTGAAGGCACAGAAGAACTCGAGCAGATGTGCAGAGATAAATTCACAGCAAACTACGACATTGATAAAAGCGACAACCAAGATTCAACGTAGGAAAGATGTTTTGTCTTCCCAACAAGGTGCTATCTTAATGCACACGTTTGAAGGGAGTATGATAGACACGTGGGAAGAGGGAGTTTGTCTTGTATTTTTCTTTTCAAATTTTATTAATTTTTGGTTTTTATTTTGGTTTTTTGATTTTTAGTATTTTCTTTTGAAAAATTTTGTTCTTGTATGAGTAGATTGAAAGACAATTGTTTTCATTTATGGAAACTGGTGCCTTTGTGAGAAACCTTAAAACGTTCGTGGGGCTTTGTACATATACTGTTGCGTTCTTTAACTTATTCATTGGTGTTTGATTAAATATATGTAAAACTGAAAACAAATTATAATTAAACTAAGGAAGCGTGGAAATAGAAGTATATATAATATGACAATATATGTAGTGATTTCTTTAAAAAAATAAAAAAAGTAGAAAATGGCAATGTTCAATAAATGTTGCTAAAACATTATCGGCAATGTGCAATGAATGTTGCTAAAATATTAACGACAACGGTAAAAAAATGCTGCAAGAAATAAGGATATTAGAATAGACAAAAGGCAATAAAGTTGCAAAAATGTTATTAGTATTTAAAAGATGTTGCAACAAAAGTTATTAGCAACATTTAAGAAATGTTGCAAAAAGTCTTAAATGTTGCAAAAAGTTTATTAGCAACATCCAAAAAATATTGTTGTTTCCATCTACTTTACGACAACATTAAGATTTGCAACATATGTCTGAACGTCGCAAAAATCTTTCAACAATGTTTTTTGAACGTTGTAAAATGTTGTTTTTGTTGCAATGTAATTTGTGTATCTAAAAACTCTTAATTGAGTTTAATCCTACTAAATAAACAATTTTATGTACATAAGTAACTTATTATTGTGATTACCAGATAATAATATTATAAGCAAATATAAAGTATATCGAGTAGGTTGAAGTTGGATCACTCACACAAATAATCACTTCGGACAATTTTGGGATGTGCTGAGGTTTGATAAAGTGATCATGTTATGTATATGATACGGTCGCTTTGATGAAGTATAAAGATGAGATTAATTTAAGTACGAAATGGATTAATGTGTTTAGTAGCCGAATCGAATTCATAATTTTAGATTGCATAGAGGAGCGAATATAGGAAAACCCAAATCAGGTATCAAAGCATACGTGGACTAGGATATGTAGGATGTTATTTAATTTTAAAGAATCATTACAACAAAAGTAGTTTTTACTATATTTGTTTTACGAAGTGCGTATGTGCATGACATAAAGAATATTATTTACGGCATGCCTTTAATGTGTATTATAATAATTCAATTAAATATAGTATTCATGGCATAAATTTTGGACATGCAATAAAAGGTGAATATTTATGACGTAATTATCAAGCATGCCATATAGATTGATAAAGAAAATATTTGTGATTTTTAAATTATTTTAAAAAATTAAGGAGTGCATTAATGTATGCCGTTAAAAGAGAAAAAAGAAAAGAAAAGAAAGGGAATTATGTCATACATGTTGCACACCATAAAAATATAAGATAAAAACGGGTTTTTTATGCTTGCTTTGGTCAGTTGGTGGTAATTTTTTTTCCTTTTCTTTTCTTTTCTTTTTTTCTTTAGTTTTCTTTCTTCTTTTCTGCTTTCCCGTTCAATTAACGATTTGATCGTTCAACTGCAAAGAGCTATTCAATATCCAACCCCTTTCCCTTTCCATTCAAAGTCATTCAATCAGCCACCAGAATTTCATCAGAGCACACTGCTCTCTACTTTTGTCATTCGACTAGACACAAATTTTTTATATGTTTGTAGTCCATTCTAACCCAAGAGAAAAGAGTTTTCAATTTTGATAGGTTTTTATGCTTTTCTATTCTAACTATGATTTGGTCGAAAGGGACGTTAAAGAGGCCATTGATATGCAATTTATTTTATGTAGTTAAAATTGAAACTGCATTTTTTTGTAACATTATTGCTTTTTATGTATTTCTTTAGCTTTATATCTGATCTTATGTTGCTATGGTTGGTTAATCTTGCGTATGATTTAATAACAAGAGACTTATGGTAATAACCTGATAGAGGAGACATATAGAGTTAATGTTCATAACTGTTGTAAACAGGGGATGTTTGCTAGAGAACTCTGTCTTCCTTTCCAGTGCTGATGCAAAGTGCTTTCTTTTTCCAGTGATTTTCAGAATGTGCATTGTAAGACCAAAGACTCGCTCTTTTTGGCTTATGGGTCATTACTGAATTTATGTGTTTATTGATGTGTGAGGATTCTATGTGCTCATAAAGATTATTGCTTTTTTATGTCATTTATGCTTCAATTTCATGGTTCCTTTCTCTTTTTGTAGGTAGTTCAAGATATTGTTTAAATGGTGGATCTTATTTTGCCATTTTCACCCTCCAAAATAAGTATAAATAGGGATTACTATTTGTGTTTTGTATTCATTGCAGGAGCTCTTTGTAATCACTGCAAGTGAGATTCTTCTCCATTGTGCATTTATCTGAGTCGAAAATGAGCTTTAATATCTCTGCTGATGGTCTAATTACTTCTTATTCTCCTAATTTGCACGTATTCTTAGTAGTTTAAGTTATAATATTTAGCCCTGCTTGGTATCAATTAAAATCTAAATTTTAATTAAGTCAAAGTAAACATTTCATTTCAACAGCATATTTTATGGGTCCCACAACTTTTCAACTACACATTTCATTAAATTCTATTAAAATCTACTGAAAATTTGATTTTAATTTCCACCAAACAAGGACTTAGTAAACTAAGGAAAAGTACATAGGACGATTCTAAATTGACCTGCAAATTTATTAGGTAGCCAAGGGCACTTGAGTTTGGAAGGAGTCATGTCGTCATCTGGCCAAGAGGGAGCCAGGAAGCTACAATTGTTTGGCTTCATCGCCTCGGTGATAAAGGCTAAAGGTATAACAATCAGTTCAGTCATATTACAAATGGAGCTTAAAGTTTTTTTTCTTTCTCGATTGATAAGGTGTCCCAATGCACTAATCACTAATTATTTTCATCCTGAAATGCATAAAAGAATCTACTTGCAATTGCTAAATGGTGTTTTGCTATAATGATTATGACTCCACTGAATACGTGGAGAACTACATCTTCATTGACGTGATTGTGGTTCAAGGTTTTATTGTTTAATCGAATTTAATTTCTCACAACTTCACTTCTTACCTTACGTTAAAGTGAATTCACTAAGAAACGGATAGAAATGACAAAAACACCCGATATTCGTAGGGTTTTGCCCAGGGGCGGGTAACGGGTGCCCCGCCCCATTTAATATTTTTTTTTAAAATTAAATACTTTAAATGAAAAATTTTACGAAATTTCAATAGATATGATAGAAAATGGCAATTAAAATTATTTATCTAAAAATAAAAAATGACAACTAAAATTATGTCTCGATTTAATGAATAGGGACAATAAAATAAATTATCAAAACCTAAAAAAAAAAAAATTTAACGGGTAGTAAACGGGGCAAGGGCCCTGCCCCCCGCCCCGCCCCGCCCCGCCTTGCCTTAAACGGGTAATGGGGCGGGGACGGGACGGGACGGGGAATTAACTTAAATATATTGTATTGGACCACACTCAATACTTTTGTTTATCGAAATTATGGAAAACATGATTATATATGTGTGTTGATATAAATAATTTCATTTGTTAATTATTATATATTTGCTAGTTACTTCACTATGCATCTCATAATCATCGTCGCTGCTGCCTGGCAGCTCCTGCTTAAATGATTTGTTTAAGTAAAAATAAAATGGACATCTTGCTTGGGAAATTGATTTGTTGTTTGGAATTTTTGAATTTATTTTGAAATTGGAAGAATACAAACTTTGGTAGTTTAAGAGGTTTTATTTTATGTAATATAGTTATATATATTAAATGAATTTATTATTAGAAAATATTTTTCTGTAACGTCAAAATAACTTTTTAATAGCCTGATGTCAGATTTCATATGTTCCAAGTGTTTAGTAATTTCCAGCCAATTACAAGAAAACGTAAAACAGTTAGTGTCATTAGTTGACGGTAACTCTATGGTTGATGAATCATGTACGAGCTAGTTACTCTATACTAAGAAAATTACTATATCATATTCCATATAAATTTTTTTAAATATTTACCTAGTAAAGAATGTCTTACCCTATTTGTATCGTTTTAATCATTGTTGTTCGTCTTCTCAATGAATACATCTCAATTCGTTATAAGCTTGAAATTTCTACAAAAACATATAACTGAATTTTGAGGACGATGGATTCACATTTGTTGGTCAATATCACCGTCAAGATAATTCAACGTACGATAAAGTTCATTACTTTTTTGCTCGTCCAACCTCAACAGCTAATATAGATAATCCATTTAGTTCACGTTCGATAATGACCATTTGAAAAGAAAGCTGGGGTACAATTTATAAGCAAAAGACAAAGTGCAACATCTCTTACAGAGTAGGCGACATCAGCAAGGGTATTTATGTACTTAGCCTGAGTTTTATTGGAGTTGTTAATTGTTCTTGAGCTGTCATCTATACAAGAAGTTTTTTGAGTCGGTTATTGTACATATGGGTGTATATATAAACTATTCATTCATTTTTTTACTAACACAAGTAGAGAATTCCGTTTCATCTGTGTTTTCTCTCCAAGTCTGTGCACTATTTTCTCTCCGCCTTGGAGCAGATTTCACATGGTATCAGAGCACATTGGAGCTTCCATTCATGGCTGCTAACTCAAAGACTCAAGATGAAAGTTCTACTAACAATCTTTCACCAAATGCTCGTCACGGTGAAGATCCAGTTGCTGCTGCTCATCCGGTAACAGATGCTTCGAATCCTTATTACGTGCTCTATGGTGATAATACGAGAATGCAGATTATTTATGTTATCCTTTTTTATGATCCAGTTGCTGCTGCTCATCTGGTAACAGATGCTTCGAATCCTTATTACGTGCTCTATGGTGATAATACGAGAATGCAGATTATTTATGTTATCCTTTTTTATGAGAATTACTCAACGTGGAGTTGTGCTGTAGAAATGGCACTTAGTGTAAAAAATAAGGAGGGTTTCATTGACGGTTCTTTACCTAAACCTCCTATAGATTCACCTCTGTATGCGGCTTGACGTAGGTGTAATTGCATTGTCTCATCATGGATTATAAACTCAATTCCTAAGGAGTTATATCCAAATGTTATGCATATGGACTCAGCGCGTCAAATCTGGCTAGAATTAAAGGATAGATATAGTCAAGACAACGGACCTAGGATTTACCAGTTCAAGAAATTTATTGTTTCAATCTCACAAGGAAATGGTTATGTGAGTGCCTTTTTAATAGGTTGAAAGGTCTGTGGGAAGAATTGTCAAACTATAGGCCTCAGAGTTGCAACTCCTATTATGAAGAAGAGCAGATTTTGCAATTCTTAATGGGATTGGATGACAACTATTCTAATGTGCGTAGCCAAATTTTGATGATGTAGCCTCCGCCTCCATTAAACAAGGTTTTTACATTGGTTCAACAGGATGAGAAACAGAAGGATGTAGCATCTAAAAACCAAACTAATGTTGAAGCTACTGCTTTTGTGAGTAGGTTGATGGCTGGTTCAATGAATTCTGGTAGTGATCAGAAACCTATGTATACAAGTCGAGGTTTCAAGAAAGACAGAACAAAATGCCGCTACTGTGGTATGCTTGGCCATTTACAAAGTGTTACAAGCTCCATGGATATCCCCCAAGCCATATGTTGGCAAAGGACAAAGGCAAGGAATCTACTCCAAGTGCTAATCAAGTGACTGGATTCACTACTTCTCCAAACACGTCCAATGTATTTTCCAATTTGACTATCACACTAGAGCAATGTTAGCAGGTCCTCAATATGCTGAAGCCACAACTTCTGACTCAATTTTCCAATTGGGCCACTCATTCTGGTAGTGTTGCAGATCAGAGTCATGCTAATCTGGCATTTAGTCCACTTGGTGACTTGCAATTTCCTTCACTACAAGTACTAGCCATGTCGATGCTCGACTTTTTCAGG
Source organism: Fraxinus quadrangulata (assembly GCA_903798255.1). Lineage (NCBI taxonomy): Eukaryota > Viridiplantae > Streptophyta > Magnoliopsida > Lamiales > Oleaceae > Fraxinus > Fraxinus quadrangulata. The sequence goes on from CAIGRB010167930.1 coordinate 31,231, forward strand.
TAACAGTTTCTATTTGGTTGTTTCAGACATAGAGGAGAAATGGATCGTTGACACTGGTGCCACGGATCAAATGATGTGTTCTATAACTCACTTAACCTCCATTGCTGCTATAGTAAATACCACTGTTAAGCTTCATAATGGGGATACTCTCTTGTGACTCACATAGGAACAGTGAAGTTGTCTGAAACCTTTACCTTGGCCAATGCGTCATGTATTCCTTCTTTCAAATGTAACTTGATTTCTACCAGCAAACTCATTCTCTCATCATTGTTGCCTGATATTCCTCTTCAATTACTGATTCATTCAGGACCTCTCTACAAGGACAATGATTGGAGTGGGCGCAACCTTGAGACAGGCTATACCACTTCCAGCATAGTACTCCTTCAACATCTATCAGATAAGTCACCATATGAGATTTTGTTTTCAGTAAAACCTACATGTTATCATTTAAAAGTATTCGGCTCATTGTGCTATGTTTCTACCCTTCAAAGGCGTAGATCGAAATTTTATCCTCGTGCTATCCCTGTATTTTCATTGGATATCCACCTGCTCAGAAGGGATATAAACTGTATAATCTACATACCAATACTACCTTTGTGTCTAGAGATGTTGTTTTTCATGAGAATTTATTTCCATTCCAAGATTCCGCATTTCTAGCTTCTCTTGGTTATTCTAGTACAAATTCTACTCACTCTTTACACGTCCTTCTCTTTCCCTCTTCATCTACTTTCATATCAGATCATTGCTCCCTACTTCTAATTAAACATCACAGATTTCACCTCAACATTTACCAGTATCACCACCTTCTCCTATATTTCCATCTTCACCTCCATAATTACCTGTTAATTCTCCCCTCGGATCTACTAGATTTAGGAGACCTTCCAGCTACTTGCAGCAATTTCACTACAGCCTGGTTTTTCAGATAGATTTTGCACTACCTGTTTCTATGCCTGATTCTGGCAAGCCTTATGAATTATCCACCACTATGGGCTATGGTTCTCTTTCACCCGAACAAAGAGCTTATGTACTGTCACTCTCCACTAATGTTGAGCCTAGGAATTTTCTGGAAGCTTCTCAATCCCGAAATTGGTGTCAAGCTATAGACAATGAATTCCATGCTCTAGTTGCCAACAACACTTTGAATATCACTCATCTCCTTGCGAATGAAAAACATATGGATTGCAAGTGGCTTTACAAAGTTAAGCTTAAGCAAGATGGGACCGAAGAGAAGAAGAAAGCTCGGCTTGCAGCAAAGGGTTTTGTTGAAATCACGTAATGATTGGGGTCAAGATTAGGAATGACTGGAGATAATTTATCTTTCCATGTGTGAAATATTGTAATCTTTTAGATTGTAGAATTATTTCTTTCTTTATATTTCTCCTTTCCTTGTACTATAAGTGGGTGTATTGAGTTGTAAATTAATAAGAAGAAATATTCAATTTTCTCTTCATGGTATCAGAGCCATGAGTTTTTCTAATCTAGCAAAATCATGTTGGAAGCCCCCGCCAACAGCAGAGAATCTACAACCTCTGACTCTCACAACGGTGAGTTTGAAGGTGCCTCTACCATAGGTTCGGGGGAAAATTCATCGTTTCAATTAATTGAAAAATTGAATGGGAAGAATTTTCGCGAATGGGCTCAGTCGATCAAACTGATAATTGATAGAAAAGGAAAATTGGGTTACCTTACGGGTGAAACAACGAAGCCAGCCTCAACCAACACCATCTCTCTTCAAAAATGAAAGTCAGAGAATTCCATGGTGACTACTTGGCTAGTAAGCTCGATGAAACCATCCATTGGAAAGACATACCTCTTTCTACCGACGGCGAAGGATGTGTGGGCTGCAGTGAAGGAGACATACTCAGATTTTCAAAATTCATTCCAAAATTTTGAAATCAAAACCAAACTTTGGCAAACTCGACAAGGTGAATGAGATGTCATTGAATATTACCTTGAGATGACGGCTTTGTGGCAAGAACTGGACTTGAGAACTGAGGAAGAGTGGGAATGTGCGGGAGACAGTGCACGATTCAAGAAAAAGCTCGAAAATGAGTGGGTATTTGAATTCTTGGCAGGGCTGCACCGTGATCTTGATGATGTTAGGGGCCAGATTCTGGGAAAAAAAGCCCTTACCGTCGACAAGGGAAGTTTTTGCAGAGGTAAGAAGCAAAGAAAATCGGCGGAAATCATGATGGACGTCGACGGTGGAGCGTTGGAATCGGCTGGAACCAAACGCTCAGCCCTAACGTCGAAGTGGTCTGGGTCTTCCATATCTGTTCTTTTCAATGCTGGACTTGGGTCATCTAATTTTGGGCCTGGGTCATCTAATTTCGGGCCCATGTCATCTAATTTTGGGTCTGGAATTAAAAATGGTGCATCAAATGAATTAGAAAAAAATTCTGTAATTGGGCCGAATATTAGAGGCCTTTATTCAAGAGGAGCCGTAAATGGGCCCGATCCAAGACAACAAAAAGGACGACCCAGGTGTGAACATTGTCGTAAATCGAGACATAAAGAAGATACGTCCTGGGAGTTGCATGGAAAATCGGGAAATTGGAAACCGAGACAAAACAAAATCGAGAATATCAGGCTTTGGTTGACTATCAAGGAGAACAACCCAAGAAGTCCAGTGGCGCCTTCAATCTTGAACAGATGGAACAACTTTACAAATTATTATCCAGCTTTCAACTGCCTAGTCAAAACTCCACAAATAATCTATCAAGTTCACTGGCTCATAGAGGTAATTTCTTAAGAGCCCTAACATCCACCACAAAGTCTAGTACACCCTGGATCATTGACTCTGGAGCTTCTGATCACATGACGGGCTCCCATAACCTATTGTCTTCATATTCTACATGTGCCGGTAATCTCAAAGTTAAAATTGCAATGGTTTCCTGTCGTCTGTAGCCGAAAAAGGGAGTATTAAAACTTTTGACTCTATAACTTTAAAATCAGTTCTTCATGTCCCAAATTTGTCGTGCAACTTACTATCTATAAGCTAGTTAATGAAAACTTCAAATTGCTCTGCTAAATTTTTCTCATCTCATTGTGTCTTTCAGGACCTATCATCAGGGAAGACGATTGGCAATGCTGAGGAAAGTAGGACTCTATTACTTTGATAAGCCTAACGTGAGTAAACAGTCAAGTTAAAATATGTGATTCTACATCTGTCCTTAGAGATAGTGAAATTATGTTAAGGAACTTTAGAATGAGACACCCTAACATTCAATACATGAAACGTGTACTCCCTTCCATTTTCTTGAATAAAAGTTCTATGAATTTTCAATGTGAAGTCTGTGAACTTGTGAAACATCAACGTACATCTTTCGACAAATCTATATATAAACCATCAAAATCGTTCACCATGATTCATAGTGATGTTTGGGGTCCCTCCCGAGTCCAAAATCGTACTCATACAAAATGGTTTGTTACATTTATCGACGATCACACTCGAGTATGTTGGGTCTACCTATTAAAAGACGAGTTCGATGTCTGTACCATGTTTATCAACTTCCATTCGATGATTCAAACACAATTCCAAACGCAGATTCAAATTCTATGTACGGATAATAGCACTAAATATTTCAATCACATCCTAGGAGACTTTCTCCGAACACATGGGATAATTCATCAAAGTTCCTGTGTCAACACTTCCCAACAACATGGGATTGCCGAACGCAAAAATAGACATCTCCTAGAAGTTGCTAGAGCTCTATTGTTTACCACAAAAATGCCTAAATTATTCTGGGGAGATGTATTCTTACATCCACCTATCTCGTCAACCGAATGCCCAGTTGTGTTCTAAATTTCGAAACACCTCTTCAACAATTTCAAAAATATATCCCAACCTCTCATCTCACTTCAAGTCTAAACCTACGAGTGTTTGGGTGCACCGCATTTCTTCACATTCACTCTCACCACAAAAGTAAACTTGAACCCCGAGCCATTAAATGTGTTCTGATTGGATACTCTCCAACACAAAAGGGCTACAGATGTTATGACCTTGTCACTAAAAAAAATCTTTGTTAGTCTTGACGTCACCTTCTTCGAAAACACTCCATACTTCGGAAACACCTCTCTTCAGGGAGAGACCATACATGAAGATCAGTTCGTTGATCTAAGTCTCTCCTCTTCTGAACCTACCCCACCTACTCTACCATTGAGAGGGAAACTTGAATCCTGGGGAAGATGTAGAAAAATAACATGACGAGGAGATACTAGTTTACTCAAGAAAGCCGAAATCAAAGTACATAGAGAATCTCACTTCTGAAGTACCGAGAGAGTCAGAACTGATGGTAGCTTCAGAACCCCAAAAATTAGTAGAAATATCTGAACCTGGCTTACCTATTGCTCTCAGAAAACAAACAAGGTCATGTACTCTACACCATATTTCTAAATTCATGTCCTACAACACTTTATCTACAAGTTATTGTGCATTTACCACTCACATAGACAATACATTCATTCTAAAAACTGTTCAGGAAGCCTTGGAGATTCCATATTGGAGAGAAGCGGTACTGGAAGATATGAGACCATTGGAGAAAAAATGATACTTGGGTAGTAGTGGACCTACCAGAAGGAAAGAAACCCGTTGGATGCAAATGAGTCTTCAATTTGAAATACAATGCTGATGGAACAATAGAATGGTATAAAGCTCAATTGGTTGCAAAAGGCTATACAAAAACATATGACATTGATTATACAAAAATATTTGCACCAGTAGCAAAGTTAAATACAGTTCGAATCCTTATATCACTAGCAGAAAACTTGGATTGACAACTTCAGTAACTGGATATTAAGAATGCATTCTTAAATGGAGAATTAGAGGAAGAAGTGTACATGACATTACTACCAGGTTTTTGCAAGGAAAATGAAGAAAAACAGGTATGCAAACTAAAAAAGTCATTATATGGGCTCAAACAGTCATCGAGAGTATGGTTTGACAGATTTGCTAAAGTGTTGAAAAACCAAGGATATTGTCAAGGACAATCAGATCACATTATGTTCCTTCGACTATTTGAGGACGGCACTAAAATGATTCTAATCGTATATGTTGATGACATTATTTTAACAGGAGACAATATAGTAGAGATTGAAAGATTGAAGAAGAGCCCTGCCACTGAATTTGAAATAAAGGATCTGGGGCTAATGCGGTACTTCCTAGGAATGGAAATTGCTAGGTTGAAACAAGGCATCAGTATATCACTGAGACTGGTATGCTAGGATGCAAACCAAGTGATACTCTTGTTGGTGTGGGAAAGAAAACTGAAGATGAAGGCAATCCAGTAGAAATTGATAGATATCAAAGACTGGTTGGAAAATTGATCTACTTATCTCATGCTAGACCTGACATAGCATTTGCAGTTAGTCTAGTAAGCCAGCATATGCATTCTCCAAAAGAAAGTCACGTAGGAGCCGTCTATAAGGTACTCAGTTATCTCAAGTGCTCACCTGGAAAAGGATTATACTTCAAAATGGGTGAAAGAAAAGAAATTGAGATCTTCACAGACGCGAACTGGGCAGGATCGATAGACGATATGAGGTCTACAATAGGTTACTGCACCTTTATATGGAGAAATCTGGTAACTTGGAAAAGCAAGAAACATAATGTAGTGGCCAAAAGTAGTGCTGAAGCTGAGTTCAGAGCAGTCGCACAAAGAATTTGTGAAGGACTGTGGTTGAAGGAACTTTTGGAAGAATTACACATCACAATTAAGTTACCACTCAAACTTTATTGTGATAATAAAGTAGCGATTAACATTTTCCTTAATCCAGTTCAGCATAACCGAACTAAACATGTGGAGGTGGACATACATTTTATTAAAGAGAATGTCGAAAAAGGAACTATCTGTATGACCTATGTTCTCACACAAGCACAAACTGCAGATATCTTTACCAAAAGGACTACCGAGACAAAGATTCGATGATTTCATCTTCAAGTTGGATATGATAGACATTTACGATCCAACTTGAGGGGGAGTGTTGAAATCACGAGATTATTAAGATTAGAAATTATTGTTTAGTTAGATTATTTTAGAATATTATTTGATTATTGTAATCTTTAGATATGGTAGGAGATTTTTCTTTTCCTTTTATGCTCTTTCCTCTTGTACTATAAGTAGAGACCTATGTTATACATAATAGAGAAGTGAAATTACAACTATTTTCTACA
>CAIGRB010167933.1:0-32686 GCA_903798255.1 Fraxinus quadrangulata
CCACATTTTTCATTATGAATGACTTGTTAAAGAAACTGTTTATGACCGCTGCCACTTCTCCCAATATTTAACTGCTTGCAATAGAGATTCATGGATTGTGGGATGAACCATTTCAATAAATCGTCTGTCACTTTAAATAACAATAAGACATTATCATCGCCCAGATCTTGAGCGTCTCCCAGGCTTGAGCAACGAGGGTTCTCCGTTACTTGGGCGTCTTGCAGGTTTGAGCGACAACGGCCTCCACTATTTGGGAGTATGTCAGGCTTGAGCGATGATGAGCTTCCATTACATAACTCCATCTTGGGCTTCAACATGGTCTTGTTTGGATCCATTCTTCGAACTCCTTAGCTGGGCTTCACTCTCAGGGCCATTTAATTAGGCCCTATTATTTTTGTATGTCAACAGTTGGAAGAATAGACTGTTAGCTTCCATCATCACTGTACATGGAAACAATCCAAGTCATTTCATTTCAACCTGCTTGATGTTAAAGAAAAGTTTCCCATAAATTATAGGAAGGTAATGGTGAAGAACAAAGTACGTCAAAATGTTAAAAAAACAAGACCAAAATTGGAGTGGCACTGGTCCAGGCTAAACTTCTATCTTCTCTCAGATACTACCAGAAGCAACGAGTCTTTCGTAAAATAAGATGTAGCCATGATCTGTGTTACTAGAATACTCTTGTGCTGATCCGAAGAAATTCTGAATAGCGGATTCATAAATCATCTCCACATTTTCATCGTCAAAAAATAACCAGTGATTGTGACTTTTCACGAGGGTGACATAGTGTCCGCGGTTGGGCCCACTCCCCACGCGGACTACTACAGAAAATAGGGAATACACAACATCTGTATCCTCGACTGTATTGCTCAGTTTCAACTCAAGGGGGAAGACAACACGATAAGATAGCTTCTTATGCCTGTTAAGCTGTTCAATGTATTTGAATCTCTTCAAATGGATGACCAGGACGTGAGGGGCCTTTTTATATTCATTCTCTTTTGGGCCTCTCGCAAACTGAATATTGAAACAATTTTAAAGCGTAGTTATAGAAAAATTTGAAAAGAATCAACATCATCTTCATCACTTCTCTCTGGAGACGAATACAAGGCGTGTCTATATTAAACCAGTCGGCGGTGGGGATAGAGTGGAGTAGAGTGGGTGGCGTGAAGTAGGTGGAGATAATTAATTCCAAATTATTATATATATATTATTAATTGGAATAAACACCTGAAATTTGAAATAATTTGACAAGTTTGTAAGTTTTGAAATGTCATAGTTACAGTGTAATAGTTATGTATTGTTCTCTTAATCTAATTAATTAATTTAGGTCCATTAATAAGCAACTCAATTAATTAATTCTACAAATGCCCAACACTTTTTGATTAGTTAGTAATATCATTTTTCTAGTTCTCCTTTTTTGTGTATGATCCATTAGATTTTCGATTACAATACCTAACAATGTGAACTAGTATTTTATTTAATCAAAAGAAGATAAATTAAAATACCATTTTAATTTATCATTAATTCACATAGCTTAGTTAATTCACATTAGTCATCCCAAATTGACATCTAACAATGTGTCAGGTAATACATGTGACGGGAAGTGCCACGTGGTATGACAAACCAAAATTGTTCATTTACTGTAAAATTGTAATTATTTCATCAATATGATCCGATCAATTACGAGATATGGATGTGTGTCATCTCAATTATCGACCATATATTTCATCATACTCAAGTCAATATTAACTATTTTCGACTTATGAGAACACATTTACCAAGAATTTCATTATCAACTTAAATGAATGAAACGTAAATCACAGTCTCTTATTATCTAAGAGTGACGAATTATCTATTGATAATTTTTTATATTTATATGATTCTTGACAAACTTGAACAATGTCGTATTAGCGATTCTCGGTAAAGCAACATCCAATATCACCAAACTATAACTATCCTCATATAAGGCACTATAATGATCTCAAATTGAAGAACAAATTCCACTAACGATTGTTGGAAATTTAATACTCAGATAGTTATCTAAGATTTTTCAATATTATCCTCCCAAGTGTAAACTAATATGGGCCTATATCTCATGTCTGATATACCCACCCAATATCACATCCCTATCTCCACGTATATGAATATCCTCACAGCCTCAATTAGTCGTTTATGTTTACCAAGATGGAATGTTAGTTACAACATAGGCTTAGATCTCATGTCGAGAGAATGTTGTGACAATAAAATATAGTGAGTTTGTTGATCTTTATTAGTGTTATGTTACATGTATATAAATGAAAATATCTCTATTTATAGAAATTAGTTGGTTGGGGTTGCAATGATAGGTTATGAGTCTCAATGCAACTATCTTGGAGCCACATCGACCACGCCCTACTTTCGCGTGATGATGGTGACTGTTTGATACATTTAACACGAGGATACCCACCTTAACTTGTGTGACGACACTTGGCAACTATATATTTGGGTGATTAATTTTAACTTCTAAATATAATTGAATTCTTCTACTAGTGAGTTCAAATATAAAAATCGATGTATTCAATGACGTTAACTTGTGTTAATAACATAATTGAGAAGGTATGTTTTAGTGTGTTGGATTGCGATTGTAATAAATGAAAAATGTCTCTCTTTTTATAGAAATAAGTGGATTGGTGGTGCAACGATACAATTCAAGTCTCAATGTCGCTATTTTGAGTTACAATGATCAAATTAGGTAATACTTTCACAAATCTAGTAAGCATCAACGAAGACTATTTGATATACGAAAGATAAATAAAATGTTAAAAAGAGAGTGAATTTTTTTTTTTATTTAATTGAAAGAAATTTTTATCCAATTATATTTTACTATATCACGTGTTTATGTAAATTATTGTGCACACGTATCAAACCCTTAAAATAAACTTTTCGTAGGCACTTATCGCAAAGCCGTGGTCCCTCAGTCCACTTGACAAGGCGCTTATCACGATACGTTACTGTTAAAAGTCATCATTTGTAACGCCCAGCAAGATCCGTCTAATCTGACGGCCGATCTAACGGAATCCGTTCATTTGTTTCACATTCTCTCCTCTCTCTGGTCTTGTATCGTATTCGGGATAATTGCTTGCGAAGATCTTCACAGGTTTTTTTTTTTTTTTTTTTTTTGGCAGATCCCGTAGCCAAACCCTTATAGAAAATTTAATCATTTTTAGATCCTTTTTCTTTTGATTGTAGCCTTAATTGTTTTTTTTTTTCTCGTTTTTCATCGTTTTTTTCTTTCTTTCTTTCTTCTTAACCCTTAATTGGTTGTACTGATTTTTTCTATCTTTTTTACCCGGTTTGGATTGAGAAAGTTGATTTATATCACTGCCCACCTTTTAAACTGAAAAATTCATTAAAACCCATATCGATTTCGTGTCTGAATCCTGACTTTTCTGTATGATAGTTTTGTAGTGCTTCTTGTGAAGGGATTGTTGCTTTTGGTTCCATTAGGTTATCAAAACCCATATTGAATTGAGTTTCGAGCTTGAGCATTTTTATGCTGTGGCTGTTTTATAGGGTTTTCCTGTATAAGGATTGTTGATTTTGGTAGGAATTTTAATAGTTTATTGGAATTACATATTGAATCCAAATATTTATTGGAGGATAAGGATTTGGAGATGGGAGAAGATTTGTTGACAGATTTAAGCATTGAGAGTGATCATCCATCAACATTCTTGTCCATAGATTCAATTGTTACCTCTCATGAGGAATCCAACTGGGAGATGAATAGGCAAGTTGTTCTTCCAGGGCCACCGGATATTAATCTCCCTTTATCCGTAGAGAGGAGTCCTCCTCCCCAGCAGTTATGGAACCGTGATTCTTTTGATATTCTGGAAGTTGGCCTTGGACACCAAGTTCACGAATCGGATAAGCTTTTTGATTTGCCTAAAATTGAGCGAAAATGTGCCAAGAGATTGGATAGTGTTTGGGGTGCTTGGTTTTTCTTTAATTTCTACTTCAAGCCAGTTTTGAAGGAGAAATTGAAGTGCAATATGGCGAGGGATAGTAATGGGGTTTCAGTTATTGATAAGTCTGATCTTCAACTTGATATCTATCTTGTGCAGCATGATATGGAGAATATGTATATGTGGGTTTTCAAAGATAGACCGGAGAATGCACTTGGGAAGATGCAATTGAAAAGTTATATGAACGGGCACTCACAACAGGGGGAACGTCCATTTCCTTTCAGTTCCGATAAGGGTTTTGTGAGATCTAATAAAATGCAGCGTAAACACTACCGAGGGTTATCTAACCCGCAGTGTGTTCATGGGATTAAGTTGGTGCCATCACCCAATCTTATTGGTGTTGACAAGGAGGATCAGAAGAAGTGGATTGATTTGACTGGTAGAGATTTAAATTTTTGTGTTCCACCTGAAGCGAAAGACTTTAGTTCATGGAGGAACCTTCCTAACACAGAATTCGAGCTTGAAAGGCCACTTCCCACTCCAAAGAGCAATATACACCCCCCTGCGAAGAAACTGCTAAATGGGTCAGGTTTGAATTTGTCGACTCACCACATAAATGGCAATGGAATTGATTTATCAAACAAGAAGAGGAAATACCTGTTCTCACATGGAAATGATGAAGATTGTTGCTTGACTAATGATCTCAATACAGATTGCCATCAAAATGCAGAGCACCATCCTATTGAACCTTCTTGGATGAGTGAGTTTTCCGGGGTGATGAGGAACGTATATGGTCCTGTTACGGGGGCCAAAACAATTTACGAGGATGAAGAAGGATACTTGATACTAATTACCTTGCCTTTTACTGATCCAGAAAGGGTGAAAGTCCATTGGTGGAACAATCTCACGCATGGCGTGCTTAAGATATCATCTGTCAGCACAGCCTCCATGCCATTCATTCAAAGAAATAATAGAACTTTCAAACTCACTGATCCAGCTCCAGAACACTGTCCGCCTGGAGAATTCAAAAGGGAAATTCCACTTCCCACTAGGATTCCTGATGATGCCAAGCTAGAAGCATATTTTGACAAGAGCGGAACAGTTCTAGAGATTAAAGTGCCTAAACATTGTGTTGGACCAGAGGAGCACGAGGTGCCTGTTTGCCTTCGCCCTCCAAACGAGTTCGCGCTGTCTTGAAGGACTATTGATCAATTCAAAGAATTGAATCAGCAGGGAAGATAGATGCAGACTACGTGGGCTATACAACTTTTCTCAAGCCGTAAATGGATATTTCTTTCTGTATTTGGGTAGTTATACTGTGGGATAGGTTTTGAACTTTGATCCCAAATTCATAGGGACAAAGGTAAGAATCTTGCAGCCTGACTTCTGGCTTTAATTGGATGAGGAATTTTAGAATCAGCTTAGTGCCTTACTATCATATTATCAGGGTTTTTGGTAGAATATTTATTTATTGTTTATGAAATGTATTGTGACACATCTTATTTTGTGATTAGTTGGGATATAAACATGCCATTTTCGTAATTGGATATAACATTTATGAGTGGCTTCTTTATTTTTTCAGTTTAGAACCTTGAATGTGGTATTTTTTTAATAGATCAAAATCCCGGAGGTAGTATCCCTTCCTATAAAGGTGTCAACATCCTTTATAGTGAAGCTCGACTCCCCTAATATGTCCCGGGCGCCTGAAGGCTCCACCTCGGATAGAAAGACTTGTTCTTCGGGTTTAAAACAACAGTTCCAATTTGAGTGTTAGGTTATTCAAAAATATATTTTTGTTGCTTGTAAAATCCCAACAGCAATAGGTAATTTTGGATTGTTGATAAAGGATCCAGAATAGAGCTTTTCAAATTTTTATTAGAGCATCTTCACGACGTTCTTTAAATATAGAATAATGTTATCTAATATCAGTGTACTAGATCACTAGTCTAGGTGGTCACACTTAATAGATTCAATTAAATGAATCATGTGACAATACATTTAAGTGAATATATAATTTATTTTCATGCAGTTGTCATCTAAACTAGTATTTGGTATTAGTAATGTTAAATATCATTACTTTTAAACTTAAAATACTCTATTTTAAAGAGTCAATCCTTAAAATTATGCTCTAACAAATTTTTTAAATTAACATTTTAAAATAGATAGTAAGCTCTATAATCAAGTGCTTTCAAAGTATTTTAATTTTCAATTGAAAAAATAATACAATAATTTAGAGGGAAGTTAATGGAAAAAAATATAAAGAAAAAACATATTTTTTTGGGAATAGTAAAATTAAATATTAATATCATTTATCTATAAATGAATGCTTTAATCAAATAAAATCAAATGTGTGTTGAATTACTTCCGTAGTTCTTAAATTGTAGATTGATTCTCATTTGATCTATCCAAACGTATATGAATAAATTGCCATATTGAAAAAGTCTTCGTTTATAAGAATAAATAAATACGAGATTTCAAAATTTCTACGTAACTTTTAGTAAACTACATATACATAACTTTATACATAATAGCATTTCACAATGCTAAATTTTAATAAAACTTTTGATAGCGATCTAAATTCTAAAATTCAGGGTGATAACATTGTGTATTCACTGAAGTCTCACAAACCATATTTACTATCAATATGAAATAGTTATGGCATAACGTCACATGCTCAAATATTTGCAATATTATTTCCCCGTTCTTTTTACACGTGAGAAAGCCGGAGATATTTAATTTCAAGGAAATGTTAATTCGAAATTATGAGAAAATATGTGATTTAACAAAATTCAATATTCAAGTATGTAAGACTAGTCAATATAAAAACTAATCTTTGAATTGAATTATAAAACCTGCATGTCGCGGAAGTTTGCTCCAAAGATTTTCTAAATGGTGTTTTTCGAACTCAATTTTACGTTACATTTTTCTAGTGAACAATCAATCCAAACAGTTCCAACCCACAATTAATATTTACCTATGTTGTTTCTCAATCTCACCCACAGAGGACAAGATTACGGTGTTGATTTGTAAGCCATGAAGACATGAGAAAAAACAACGAAAGAAACACGAAATGGAGACAAAAAAAAACAAAGGAAAAATTCACCAATTTTTCACTCAACAAGGCACACATTTTTTCTTTGAGAGGGCAGCCACATTTTTCTCACTTTTCATACACAAATCGCACAAAACGGTTGTGGTAAAGGCAACCAATATATAGAAGTAAGTTAGGATTTAGTTGGACCAATAATAGAGTTAAATGAAACAAGATTCAAAGTCATCCATTAGGTAAATATATATGGGTCGTAAGTAATATTAATTTTTTAAACTACTTCCAACGGTCCATATTGTTTTCGAAACGAGCATTTGAAATTGGTTGTTGGTAACAATTTCACTCATCGACCATTGTCTATGATTCAATCCAACGTTTACATCATAACCCGAGATTCATTGAATATCAAAATCCAACAAATCTCCACCTTAATACACAATTAACCTGTAAGCAATCAAAACACAAAGGTAATACTTTCATAATCAAGGCAACTAATAAAACTGGAATCATAGATTTTACATCATGTTTCAGACCCGAAACACATATCTACCTACTCTATGTACTCATTAGAACTAAGGTCACATAAATGCCCAAGTATAAGCAAATAATCATGCGATAAAGATATAACATAGAATAACTCACAAAACTTTTTAAAATATGTTCATACAGAACAACAGATTAATACTAAATTAATCAATCAAATGGTCAAAAAAATATGCAACAAATGCATAAATGACTCCACGAAAAAATCTCACCACTTGTACAGGGTCTTTATAGATAAATGATTCTAATATTTAATCATCTCGCCACCCGTGATCCAAATTTCACACTTCACATCTCTGGTACAAACAACCAATGTATCCATAGTCATCTATACTCCACTTTACCAAACGACACTCAACACACTTAACGCTAATGCATCCCAACCCACTATGCATTCAAAATACATTACACCAAGTAATCATATTGCTATCAAATTCATGCAAATGTACATATCAAACATATTGAAATGTAATATATAACTATGTAACAGAATTAAGCAATCATACACATGCAGAAATAATTATACACAGATGCACATGCAGTAACTAGGTTTACTCTCAATAAACCTCACTAGAGTCATCACTCGACCCTATAGTCGCATTCGCCTCATCTCTCATCTTACCATTCTGCTTATTCTTCTTCTTGGGACAGTCCCTCATAAAGTGTCTAGACTTACAACAACTATAGCACTGATTACCACCGAAGTTACCGTTTCCCTTCTTCTTACCACCATCTTTACTCGAGTCACGACTCAAATCACTACTATTTTGAGCTCTACCAAAATTTATCTGCTTAAATTTCATTTTAATCCTCATCATATGTAACTCACCACACCTCTTATCCTATTTTTCAACCTTAATATCATATCTTTGCTTCTAAGAGAATCAATAACAATCTCAAGTGATAAGGTGTCCCTACCATACTTAATCACATTATTAATCTCTCTATACTAATCAGGCATAGAATTAAGCAAAAATAATGGTCTTATATGTTTCAAACACATTTTTACCACAATTAATGATATTTTAAACAAATTTGTTAAAAAAATCCAGATGTTATCAAAGATCATTTGAATGATCTATTTTAAAACAAAAAAAAAATCTTTCGACCTAGTACAACTTATTCGGAGTAAACTTAACTAAATATAAGTCGTTCAACTTTTTTCAAAATTCTCTTGTAGAATCAAGTTTTCCAATTTTTCTCAAAATAGTGTTTGCTCGATGTAAAATAATAGAAGTATAAACAAGTTTGATATATTCTTTTTTGTGCTTCTATCAAATTTGTAAAAAAAAAATTGTCATCAATGATTTTTGAAACTTTTTGTTGACTAAAATCCCCTTCATATTTTGTTGTCAAAATGAAAAATCAGATTTTTTATTGAAAATCTTAATTTCGAAATGTGAAGACATTTTGAAAAAACAGAACAACTAAAGTGCAAAATAGGTCACTCAAACTAATCTTATGGCCGCATTATACACCGTTCTAGATTCTAAGGATTTCGTGAAACACGAGATCTTAGTACCAAGAAAATGCTCAAACGGGTTAAAGTCTAGGTGTTCTAATAGAATAATCAATACAATACGAAGGTATGTCAACAAAAATTCAAATTCTTGTGCAATGCAGGCTCATACAATGACTAAACGACAATTAAATCAGAAAAGCAATTATCAACTTTCAATCAAAACAAACACTTCGAATATGATAAATAATTCACAAATTCTACCACAAGCTATGGTTACCCTCACACGGTAACCTCAATCCTAATATCATCTTACACGATGATTCGCTAATACTAAAATTTAAATTGAGATAAGAAAATATACAAGAGTGGACCAATCTGAGTCTGTAAATAATGAGATATGTGAATTTAACACTTTATGGCCACCACTATCACCCTAAAGTCTCCAGCAATTGCAGAAATCAATTAACCACGATCGAATTCGAAACGCGCAAAGGGAAAAATCATCCAGATTCTACTGTATAACCTGAAATAGAAAACTAACACCAAAATATCTATAAAAAAAAGGTCAAGAACAAACTGCCTGAAGATACTGCCACTAGAAACAGTGCCACACACCCTTACATGCCACCAACATCCCTTGCGTATGGACCCACGCGTCACCGGAATGCCTCACACACCGATTACCTGGATTCTCTTTCACCTACATGTCACGCCGGTGGTCTCCGTTTTACTAACTGGTCTCTGGATTGCCCAAAAATTGCACAAACAACCTTGATTTTTGGGCAATTTTTCGAACAGTTTTTCGATCTATTTTTTGCTTCAATTAAGCTCATTTTTTGGTTGATTTTTTTATTAAATTTTTTAGTCAAATCCACCACATTGAATATCTGATACCAATGTGGGGGAAGCTCGCTCCAAAAATGTTCTAAACGGTATTTTTTGGGCTCAATTTCACGTTATCTTTTTCTACCGAACAACTAGAGGTGTCAAGACGGACGGGCCGGCCAGCCCCCTGAAAATCGGCCCGAATCGACCCAGGACCGCGGGTCAACCCGTGACCCTAGCGGGCGGTTCACGGGTCAGGGAGGTGTGACCCGCGGGCTTCACGGGTTGTACTTTTACGGGCCGCGGTTAACCTGCTGGCCTGTGAAAAAAAATTGAAAAAAAAGGGTTGGCTCTCTCCCCCAGGCTGCTAACTTGCTGCAGCTGCTGAAAAATAAAAAATAAAAAATTTTGAAAAAAAAAAAAGGGATTGGCTCTCTCCCCCAAGCCTGCAAGTTGCAGGCATGCATGCAAGCACGCTACGCCTGCATGTTAAGATTTCAGTAGGTGCCAACCTAGTTAGGATTAATTTCAATAAGAAATACAAACTGATATAGACTAAATTTAGGCCTTCAAATTATATTAAGCACAACTTTGTAGCATAAAAAATAGTTTCATTATTGAAATACTATTGGAGGATAGTTATACCTCCTTTCAAACCTCGCAATCCTTTCTAGAAAATTCTCTTTGTAATTATTTAGAACAACATGATGTTGAAGCTATGCAAGTCAAGGTGAATTACCCCTAAATTATCTTGCTTTTTTAACTATCCTCGNGTATATATATAGGTATGTTAGAAAATGAATAGGCCAGTTAAAAAGTCATTAAATCGCGAAATAAAAATTTCTCGGACAACACTACTGCTCTAGCGAGGGCTCAGCGACAGTCGAGCGACATGCTGTCGCTCAAGCGAAGACATGGTGACAGTCGATCAACGGAGATTCTATTTTTGACGCTCGTGCCAATCCATAGCGACAGTCCAGTGAAAATTTGTGTCGTATTTTCCTTCTTTTGTCATTCTCGAACCCTAGACTTAAAAGCCTTAACTTTATATATTTGCACAACACTCCTTGAGTTTTTATACACATTACAATTCAGTCCTTTTGTTTACAAAATTGCCAATTATAAAACATCTAAAACCTAACAGATATTTAGTCGCTAGACCAAATGATCAAAACGTCATCGGTACAAAATAAAGTTTTAGAAATAAACGAGATGAAAATAGGATAATTGTACTTAATAAGGCTAAATTAGTGGCCCAATGTTACAATCAAGAAGAATGTATCGATTTTGAGGAAACCTTTGCATCGTTTAACAGATTAGAATTTATTCGCATGTTTCTTGCATTTGTTTGTCAAAAAGAATTCACAATTTATCAAATGGATATCAAAAGTGCATTTCTAAATAGCTTTATTCAAGAAGAAGTCTTTGTTGAACAACCCCCAAATTTTAAAGATCACAAGTATCCGAGCTATGTTTTTAAATTTAGAAAGACTCTTTACGGTTTAAAACAAGCTTATAGAGTTTGGTATGAAAGATCGAGCAAATTTCTACTTTCAAATGATTTTCTAATAGGAAAAGCGGATACTATTATTTTCGTCAAAACTCAAAAGAATGATATGATTGTTGTTTAAATTTATGTTGATGATTTATATTTGGTGCAACTAATATCTATCTTTGTGAAAAAAATTTAAAATGCATGAGCATTGAATTTAAAATGAGTATGATGGGAGAATTTAAATTCTTTCTTTTTCTTCAAATTAAGCAAACGAGTAATTGTATATTCATCAATCAAAATAGGTATGTATTGGACATGTTTAAGAGGTTTAAAATGGATGACTTGAAACTAATGAACACTTCTATGAGTATATCCATAAAATTGGACAAAGATGATCAAGGTACTTTCGTTGGTGTTACTAAATATTGAGGTATGATCGGATCCCTTCTTTACTTAACCGCAAATAGACCCGATATTATGTTTAGTGTGTGTTTATGTTCTATATTTCAATCAAATTCTAAATAATCTCACCTTAGTGCCGTAAAGAGAATTTTTAAATATTTTAGTGGCACTGGAACCTTAGGGCTTTGGTATCCAAATGGAACTTATATTGATCTACTTAGTTATTCGGATTCCGATTGTGTCGGTTGCACAATTGATCGCAAAAGTACGAGTGGAACTTGTCATTTTTTAGACTTTGCATTTGTGTCATAGTTTAGTAAGAAACAAAAATTCGTTACATTATCAACCGCTGAAGCCTAATATATCTCGGTCACTAGTTGTTGTGCACAAGTGTTATGGATGAAGTAAACTCTTAGTGATTATTACATGTCGAATTGATCATATACCTATCATGTGTGATAACATTAGTGCATAAACTTGTCTAAAAATCTCATTTTGCACTCTCAAATGAAGCACATTAAAATTAGACATCACCTTTTAAGAAATCATGCATAAAAAACGTAGATGTCGTGTTAGAAATTGTGAACACGGAAAATCAATTGGCTAATATCTACACTAAATCTCTAGCCCTTGATCGATTCTCACATATTCGAAGAGGTTTATGCATTATTGATGAATTTGTAGTGCATAACTAAGTTGAATTCATACTATGTGTTCATACATGTTTTTATATGTGGTGTTATTTATTTTGTATTTGATTTGGTAAAAAAGTGGGGAACTAGATGAGTCATACTGACTACTCGGACACCCTGTCCAGTTTGGATTGACAAAATAAAATGAAGAAAGGGACCCCTATCGACCTAGACGTCCGGATCATGAACCAGACCAAAAAATCAGATTTCAAATCGTGCAATAGCCTTTCTTCTCTCCCATTTTCTTCCTTTTCTCTTGCGTTTCTCTCCTTAAATTTCCTCTGCACTCTTCATTTTGTTTCATTTCAAATTATCAATTACCTTTCTAATTCAAAAACCCATCATTTTTACACCTCCAATTCCTCAAAAATTCGAAACCATAGTATTTTCTTTTAAAAACTTGTTCTTTCACCGTCCTTTTCTACAATGACGGGGTTTAAAATAGTGAAAAGTGACTCAAAAGCAAAGTGAAATTATCCCCTACCTCCATTCAATGAAAAATTCAACATCGAACCCGAGGTGCCTGCCAGCCCTCTTGAAAAACCCCAATTTTAATAGATAAAAATGTTGATTTTGCCAATTTTACTATTGGAGCACCCGAATTTCATATAGAGGAATATTTTGAAAATATGGGTTGGGTGTCTATTGATACATTAGAGGAACATACATATCCTCATCTCATGAAATAATTTTACAAAAACATGTTCATTGCTCCTCGTTCAGATGATATTTCTTGTTTACTTAAAAATATTCGTATTACCATCAACAAAACTCTCATCCGTGATATTCTTGAGCTTAAAATGTGTGAAACCCAAATTTTTCTTCGCAAAACTCATCCCAATTTGAGAGGATATAATCCTACCAAGGCATGTCTTCAAGTCACTGGGAAAAATATTGAGAATATTACAAATTTAGTGCAAATCAATTAACTCTTCTATGTAAAATTTTACAAAATATCATTGCTCATGTTATTCTTCTCAATTCCTTTATGTCGGGCGAAAATTAGATTTTTCAACTATTACATTAGGTCTCATGAAACTTGTTCATTCTATGCATCATGTTAAAGTCTTACTTTATGGCATGTTTCTTACGAAAAATTTTAAACATTTTGACGTTCCTTTAAATGATGATACATTTGCTAACTTTGCCCTATCGACACTATCAATATTCAAACTCTTAAACGTGTGAAAATAGTAAAAGAAAATAGTCAATGTGAAGCTCATACAAAATTATTCAACCCCACCTCGGGTCCTTCGACTCTACCATTCGAGGGCGATAAGGCCGATGATGCCATGATGTACCACAAGTTCTGAATCATCTTCACGACGTTCCGAGCTCCAGTGTTCCTCATTCTTCAATCGATGTCTTTACATATATCGATGATCACTACAATCTTCTAAACGGACGTATTAATTCCCTTACATCCTCTATTGAAGGCCTTGGCGGAATGCTTCACCAATTGCAAGTTCAATATGCTGTCATACAAGCTCAACAAGATATCATTCAAGCACAACAGACGACGATGCAAGCTCAGCAGAATGCTTTCTACGCTCATTTCTATGTCCACTTTCCTCCACCGCCTCCTCCCGCGCCATAGTCATAGTTTCTGTTTTACATTTTTGTATTTTGGATATTTTATTATGCTTTTTGGACACAATCTTTTTTCGTGTAGTTTATTCTCTTGTGGATGACATTGGGTTTTGTGTATTTGGATCCTTACTTTCATAATCTTTTTGCTTATGTCAAAAAGGGAAAAATATATATATATATATAACTACCATACTTTCAAATTTAATATTTCAAATTTAACAAACTTGATTGAATCTTTCAGATATCGTGTGGTCACATTTTGTGACATCTGCTAAAATGTTGTGACTTATATTTAATCACACGTCACAATCACAATGAACACACAATTTACGATCACGCTTACATACCAATTACAAAATCACACATGGTCACAATCATATACCACACAATTATCAAGTTATAAATCACACAATTAACCGGCCAAAAATTATAAAATAATCACAAAACGCAATTAACTTGCTACAATTACTCTTCATTTCATCCTACCCTATTTCATCACTGTCGACACCACTTAAAATGTCACCACCACCTTAACTCCACAACTACCTCTATCATTCAAATCGTCGCCCTCATCACCTCCCAAGTCACCATCACCACCTCAAATCCACAAGCACTACCACCACATCCACCTTAAATCCACCTCCACCTCCACCTCCGCCTCAAACCCACCCCTACCAAATCGAGACCCAAGCCCATATCCAACCATGGCAGCAGCAGCAAATATTAAAGTTGAACTAGTTGTCCTCATATGCAGTGATCACGACCAACAACTAGACACCCATGAGCTATCTCCTCTCTATAAAACATCTACTTTGATAGCAATAATAGATGGAGAAACGGAAATAGAACTAGAATTTTGCTCCAAGGAGGAAGCCCAATCAAAGAAGATTGTATAGCATTTGTGGCAAAAACGAGTTGAGGAAAGGCGAGGAAGGGATTCCTATGGGCTTTAGGATAGGGGTGAAGAGGGTAGTTGGGTAGTTGGTGAGAAAAGAATAAACTTAAATTCTGATTTTTGGAATTGAAAATTAGAAAACATGGATGGGTGTAATTTCATAAAAAACAAATATGGTAGCATCATGTGTGGTATAAATTGGACCGGATTACTCGGCTAGTAAAAAGCCTTAGCCTAGCATGGCTCGCATGTGGCAACTAGTAGTATAAAAAAAGCTATTTGATGACAGGTCGGCACTTACAATTAGGGTTGTAAATTAATCGAATATGGACCAGATCTACCCATATTCGATTCGATCTGATAATCCGATTTGAAATTAAAGAAATTAGAAAAATAAAATCAATGTTGAAATTAACTTTTTTTTCCAATTTTTTCAATTTTTAAACGAGTTTATAATTATAAATTTTTCAACATTTTAACTTTTAGTCAATTGGATTGAAAGACAAAAAAATTTGTTTAGTCATTTATTGACTCACTTATTTATAGAGGACACCTTTAAACATTTTGTTATAAATTTTCGATATGGAATAAGAAACAATTTGATTTGGTTGTAGTATAATGCACATTTAATTTGATTGTAGTGTATTGTACGTTTGATTTGATTATAGTGTATTTATTATTTATAAATAGTTATTTATAATTTATTAAATTAATCGTTTTTACTATTTTTTACTAATTAATAAAAATTTAAAACTTTCCAAATATTTCAATTAACACTATTATACTATATCTTAATTTGATAATAGTAATTAGAAATACATTTAGTTGTTAAATTTGAATACTTAAATTTGAATTCTATGTAAACATTTCTAGGTATAAATATGAATTTATCATTTTGTTCAATTCTTAATTTACATTTAACAAAAAAAAAAAATCTTTTTTGCTATAAATATAAAAAATTCTTGGAACAAACCTATGACCCGTATGGGCTCGACCCGAATGAGTCAGCAGGCGGGTATATGTTGTAGTCCAAAATTTGTGGGCCAACTAGGAACCGGCTCGAAACCAGTGGTGGCGGGCTTTTTTTCATGTGGGCCGTTATCGAACTCATATGTTCGCCGGCCGATTCGGTCCGGACCACCCAGATTGACACCTCTACGAACAACCAATCATAACGTCTAGAACCCACAACTAATATTTACTTAGATTGCTTCTCAATATCACATGCAAAGGAAAAGATTATGGTGTTGATTTGTAATCCACAAAAGCATGAGAAAAAACAATGAAAGAAACACGAGATGGAGACAAAAAACAAAGGAGGAAGTCGTCGATTTTTCACTCAAACAAGGCACATGTTTTTTCTCCAAGAGGGCAACTATGTTTTTCTCACTTTTCATACACAAATCACAAACAGAACAGCTAAGGTAAAGTCAACCAATATATATGAATATGTTAGGCTTTAGTTAGACCAATAATAAGGTTAAATTGGTCAAGATTCAAAGTCATTCGATAGGTAAATATATATGGACCGTAAGTGATATTAATTTCTTAAATTACTTCCAACGGTCCATACTGTTTTCGAATTGAGCCTTTGAAATTGGTTGCTGGTAACAATATCACTCATCGACCAATGTCTATGAAATTCAATCCAACGTTTACATCATAATTTGAGATTCATTAGATATCAAAATCCAACACTTCCAAACTCAAGCAAAACACTATTACTTGCTCCAGTTGAAAAAAAAATAGGATAAATAATGGGAAAAAATATATAACTACCATACTTTCAAATTTAATATTTCAAATTTAACAAACTTGATTGAATCTTTCAGTTATCGTGTGGTCACATTTTGTGACATCTGCTAAAATGTTGTGACTCATATTTAATCACACATGTCACAATAACAATAAACACACAATTTATGATCACAATTACATACCGATTACAAAATCACACATGGTCACAATCATATACCACACAATTATCAAGTTATAAATCACACAATTAACAGGCCAAAAATTATAAAATAATCACAAAACGCAATTAACTTGCTACAATTACTCTTCATTTCATCCTACCCTATTTCATCACTGTCGACACCACTTAAAATGTCACCACCTTAACTCCACAACTACCTCTATCATTCAAATCGTCGCCCTCATCACCTCCCAAGTCACTATCACCACCTTAAATCCACAAGCACTACCACCACATCCACCTTAAATCCACATCCACCTCCACCTCAAACCCACCCCTACCAAATAGAGACCCAAGCCCATATCCAACCATGGCAGCAGCAGCAAATATTAAAGTTGAATTAGTTGTCCTAATGTGCAGTGATCACGACCAACAACTGGACACCCATGAGCTATCTCCTCTCTATAAAACATCTACTTTGATAGCAATAATAGATGGAGAAACAGAAATAGAACTAGAATTTTGCTCCAAGGAGGAAGCCCAATCAAAGAAGATTGTATAGCATTTGCGGCAAAAACGAGTTGAGGAAAGGCGAGGAAGGGATTCCTATGGGCTTTAGGATAGGGGTGAAGAGGGAAGTTGGGTAGTTGGTGAGAAAAGAATAAACTTAAATTCTGATTTTTGAAATTGAAAATTAGAAAACAAGGATGGGTGTAATTTCATAAAAAACAAATATAGTAGCATCATGTGTGGTATAAATTGGACCGGATTACTCCAGGCTAGTAAAAAGCCTTAGCCTAGCATGGCTTGCATGTGGCAACTAGTAGTCTAAAAAATGCTATTTGATGACAGGTCGGCACTTACAATTAAGGTTGTAAATTGATCGAATATGGACCAGATCTACCCATATTCGATTCGATCCGATAATCCGATTTGAAATTAAAGAAATTAGAAAAATAAAATCAATGTTGAAATTAACTTTTTTACCAATTTTTTTCAATTTTTAAACGAGTTTAATAATTATAAATTTTTCAACATTTTAACTTTTAGTCAATTGGATTGAAAGACACAAAAAAATTGTTTAGTCATTTATTGACTCACTTATTTATAGAGGACACCTTTAAACATTTTGTTATAAACTTTCGATATGGAATAAGAATCAATTTGATTTGGTTGTAGTATAATGCACATTTAGTTTGATTGTAGTGTATTGTACGTTTGATTTGATTATAGTGTATTTATTATTTATAAATAGTTATTTATAATTTATTAAATTAATCGTTTTACTATTTTTTACTAATTAATAAAAATTTAAAACTTTCCAAATATTTCAATAACACTATTATACTATATCTTGTTTATCAAATATATTTATTTTATTAATCTTTTAAATTTCTATTTATTGATTAAAAATTTTAAATAATATTAAAATAAGAAAATACATGTTTATGCTTTTACGACTAGGTTTCATGTAGATTTGCCTAACCGAAATTTTCATGTCTCGCTATGCATTACATTTTATAGAACGCGTTAATTGACTTTTTTTTTTTTTTTTGAATTTGATGACTTTTTTATTCTAAATTTCTTTATTTTCTCATTTATTTATTTTAGTAAGAAATAATATGCCACAAACATATTTTATCGTCTCAACCATTTATAACAAATTGGATCGAGCTGTTATCGGATCAGATTGACCTATGTCCATTTTTGATCTATTTTTTAATAGATTATCATATTCGAATCTTAATCGGACTATCGGATTGAGAGCCTAAATCTATCTCCCATTAATTTCATTAAATTCCGATTATATACGAATCAAAATTCAATCCATTGACAACCCTACTTATAGTGCCACGTAAAATTTGATGTTAAATTTTTTATTGATTTGTCATTAGTTTAAGAGTTGGAAATTTGAGTGACTATTATCACAAGACAATAACTTTATTCATTATTGACATAATTACTCAAAACATTAGTGACCAATAGAGTAATTAACCCCATTTTTCCCATATTGAATATGTTAAACACTAAGTTGGAGAGAACTGAAAGGGGTAAAACTTGAGCTTTCTCCTTATTAGTGACCCCTCCTCGATTGATGTGATTTGGCATGAGATCAATTTAGATGAGAAAAGGAAATGCATCTGATCAGCATCTTCTAGGTTCTATATTGCAGAGACATGGAATTATGAAACTCTATTCTCAACTGAAGCCGAACCTTTTGATTGATTGTTGTATTACTTCTACCATATTTCTTTGTATCTGCATCTCAAACCCTATGATACTCATAATATATAGAAGTATAGCATCAATTCAGTGAGTCATTCGGTCTGAATGCTTAATGATCGTCAACACTCGATGAATAAAATTGCTCTGAAAAAAATGACAAGAGTAAAAAGATTGTGGAGGATGAAAATCGAAAGAGAAATTATTCATCATTACATATTTATCCATATAAGCATGTATGGAAGTACTTTTAAGTAATTATAAATTGTGAATTATAAATAACGCGTGGGTAATAGTTCCACTTCTATGAAATATATAAATAAAAATTATATTTGACCAGTTTAAATTATTTAAACTTTCTCAAACATCCACATAGTTTGGGTGGTTAATTTGTTTTATTATTATGTTATGGAGAGCTTTTCGTACAATATTTTACTACTTTTGAGTTCCCGAGTTGGAGTGGGCTAAAAGGATACTTTGAAAAAACAAAGGGTAAATTTTATTTGTGTTGAAGTGTACTTTCATTGTAATTTAATATGTTGACAAAAATCAATAACATAATAGCAGGGATGACAAAAAAATTCGTCGGCTCGGCTCGAGCTCGGGTCGGCCCGTTAAAAAAAAAGAAAAAAAAGAGGCAAGCAGCTAAAATAGATGCCTGCTTGCTGATGCTGCCTGTGCGCAGTCAGTAGCAAGCTGCCTACTTAGCAGGCAGCAGAGCAGAAAAAAATCGAGCCGGCTCGATCCGAGCCTCCTTTTTTTTTGCGGGCTCGGCTCGGACCCAAAAAAGCTCGAGTCGAACCCGAGCTTTTTTTTTCAACTCAACTCGATTCGACTCGTTGACATAACTACATAACAGCCAATAAATGATGCTTGCCATTTTCGTTCAATGAAATTGTGTTTATTTCACGGTGACAATTATTATTTATTAACTGTCTTGTCATCAATAATCGTTAGTGAAATTGAAAAAAGATATCTTAATTGAATTTAAAATAAAATGTAATTACTGGATTGAAATTATATTATAATATATTCACTTGATTGAAATCTAATGCAAGTCTATACTTCGGCTGGGGATTGGGCTTTGACGGATCAATACTTGGGGCTTCATTTAGCTGCCTATGTAGTAGAAAACTAGAGGAGGCATATGCGGAGGGAAGAAAGGAAATTTACTTTACTTCTTAGAATCCAATTCCAATTAAATCCACAACAAAGCCAACATTGACATTCCTTTGCTTTTGTGGGATCAACTGCTCCTTTTCAATATAGAGTGTCTCAACTTTCGAGGTCTATACCTCGATTGGCCTAGACAAATGATCCATTAGGAAATAGAGTTTGAACTTGTCATAACTCAAAAGCTTAGGGAGGAGGGGATCTCTTCCAGTCATCCACTCATTTAATTTCGACCCTTCCCAAATCTCACAGACATGGCCCATCGTTCTTGGGGTTTGGTCAAAGTGTCCGTAAATTAGTCCTCGTCCCTTTCTGTCTCATTATCTAGTCTCTCAAGTCAAAAGTCAAACCAGGAGGACTCGGGAGCAAGATTTCACCGCCATGTAGGCAATCTTAACCTTATCAGCTGTATAAATTATAGACACGTACCCCCATAGATGCCACTTAACCTATTAGAAATTAAAATATAATTACTTGGACTAAATTAGAGTGAAAATACTTCTAATGAAATTCGCACTTGAAAACAAAACTGGATCTGGCCCAACTGAGCTATCATTTGGTCAACGAGGAACATGTTCGTCAAAATTGAAATGAAAATTTCATTGTTAATCCTTAATTCTTTTTCACTGAATTGCAAGTTGGTCTCTCACTTACAAAATAGAGTAAATTGGAACTCAACACTTGCAATCACTCGATGAGGAATAAGTCTTCAACGGAATCTGCAAGAAAATTTCCTTTTGCCAAATAAATCACAACACCAAGTATAATCTTACAAAATAGTGCTCAAATAACAAAAATAAAACTATGGTTGATAAGATAATAACATTTGTTTATCGGAGTCAAATTGAATCACTTCAGATAAATTATTACCAATTATTTGTTCCAAATTTATTATTTTCAAAATAAATTTTTCGCCATTCTTTTCAATCCCACATTTTTCAATAAAATAATATTGTATGAAAATTCAAAAATTTTCCTTATTTTTTAATTACGTCTTCATCAATCTACTATTTCAAAATATATTCTTAACATAAAATGAGGCTGAAACAGGCACTAAATTAGCAAGTTGGTTTCTAGCAATAATAAAAAAAAAAAGCTCGTTAGTCATCTATTTACTATTATTGTACATTTATTTTATTAAATCGTCACAAGATCATTACTCATGCAATTAAATCTTGTTTTTCACTATAACTTGAAACCGTGTATGTTTTCACTTGTCACGGGTGCTAAATGACGACTTAACGACAATTCGGACAATTTCCATCATGAAAACGTAATTGTACAATTACACTAAAAAGTAGAGAACCGATCTATTCATTTTTGAAAGTTAAAGAGCAAGTTATTACCGAAACAATTAATCAATCACCAATGGTGCAATTTCCCTTAAAGCAAAAACCGTGTCAGATATTTATGAGTAATACGAGTAAAGACTCCTCTGGCTCTGGTTCCTGTACCTTTCTCCGAGCCCCCTTTATCTTCTTCCTACAAACCCTCAATTCTTCTTCTTCTTCCGATTTCGGATTTCAATCGCCGTCGCAAAATGTCTGGCGCTCCCCTTGATATGACTCTGGATGATCTAATCAAAAGTAATAAGAAATCAGGCTCCCGTGGCAGAGGCCGCGGATCAAGCTCCGGATCCGGTCCGGGCCCTAATCGCCGTTTCCCCAATCGCTCTGCCGATCGCGCTGCTCCCTATGCCGTCGCCAAGGTTAGATCCGCCATCTCTTACATACAATTATCTATTTTTGTTTGTTTTGTTGCTTTATTGTTTTATTTATTTATATTTTTTTCTGCTGAATTATGGTTGTGTGTGGTTTAGGCACCGGAGTCTACCTGGGGCCATGACATGTTTGCTGCTGCGGCTGGTCGAGGATCGAATATTGAGACTGGAACGAAGTTATACATTTCGAATTTGGATTATAGCGTTTCTATTGAGGATATTAAGGTGATTTCTTCTCTGATTATATTGCAAAAGGTGATATCTTTGTTAATCAGCCAACCGGAGTCTGGTTCTTATAGAAATTTCATAGTTTCTAATTAGTATTAGCCTGGTAGGTAATTTATATAGTTTCCAAATTAGAACTTGGAACTCTACTAGGTTTAGGACATGTAGTCCATATAAAGCCTTTTAATGCTTCTAATTCACTACACAATTCAAGATTGGATGATTGAGTAGCTATGGAGCTTTTGAAGCTTTTCCGAGATTGTGATATTCAATCTTAAGTTATCCAACTCTTAGATTCAAGAACTAGCTTACATCTGCTTCCTCCATTCCTTCTTCTCTAATTTTGTAGTTATATCCATCCATCTTTCTCAAACAATATCCTTCCCTTTATGAGTTGAATTGTCGAGTTAAGCTCTATGGGGAGCCCAAACCTTAACTACCAAAAGCCCACAGATCCATTGATTAGTCTTCTCAGGGTTGTTTGTTAGCACCTGAAATAGAATCTTATTGTTGTATGTTCCATACCTTAACTTGTCCATTACCTCAACCAACCCCAAATTTCCCAACTGTAATATTCTATATAGTAAATATTACTGTCCTTTTTCCTTTTGATATTGTTTTATCATCCTTATAAGTCTAGAAGTATTTCATTCTTCTTCAAACTGCACGATTTTACCATCATTGACCAGAATTTTCTTTTTTTCTTTTAGCACTTGATTTTCAACAATTTGCTTCACGTCTTTCGTCTCCTGATACCAAATTATGCTGGACAAGCGGGAGAAGACGCTCTCAGTCTTT
This sequence comes from Fraxinus quadrangulata, assembly GCA_903798255.1. NCBI lineage: Eukaryota > Viridiplantae > Streptophyta > Magnoliopsida > Lamiales > Oleaceae > Fraxinus > Fraxinus quadrangulata. The sequence continues at coordinate 22,952 of CAIGRB010167933.1, forward strand.
TACCTTAGTGTTGGCACTGGAAACATAGAACATTTAAATTTGATTATAGCTTATCCTGAGTCTGGAACATGGTGAAATCTTGACTGGGAACAAGATGAATAATGGATGGATATAGGTGTGGAGCTCAAAATATCAAGAAAGTAAAGGATGTTGATTGCTTATGTGGTCTGATTAACACATTCAGAAACATTTTGTCTTAGGGATTCCATTTATTCTGTAATTGCAGGCACTAGGAATAGAACTGGTGTGATATACATATGAAGTTATGACTGTGTAATAATCTTCAATAAGATAAGTGATGGGTTATTGTCTCAAATTAACTAAAAGGAAAAGGGTAAGGGTAAAGAAATATAATCCCAAAGATTGAGGGTCTACTATAAATTTCTGAATAAGCAATTTCTCAAAAACCCTATGGCAGATAGCAGGGAAGCTGGTTGGAGGAATTATGTAAATACTTGAAAGTCATAAATTGAAATTTGACGGTTAAGTAAAGTACACACAGCAGTTGTTAAGTGCGCGAGAGAAAGATAGAAAAGAAAGAGAAAATGACACATGCGTTCGTATGTTGTGCATCGAATTTTCTAGCTTTTTATAAGGAGAGGTTGAGAATGAGAGAAGTCTTGTATTTTGAGCTTATTGAGTTGATTGATTATTATTTTCCGGTGGTCATCGACGAGTTTTCCAAACCACATTAGTGTGCATTTCTCTCTCTTCTACTCATTTTTATTTTCCGCAGGATTCGCTCGTTTGCTGCGTGATTTGGCCAATTTCTTCCCCTACAGTTAGGAGCATCTTGCATTAGAACAAATCTAAACTTGTTTACTTCGTGTCTCAATGTGAAGCCTGGAATTTTGTTCATGGGTGCTAAGTAGTGTACAGAGACTCTAAAAACTTGTTTGCTTTTAGAGGTTTTGTGCAGGTGACAGTTTGGAAATATGTTATATTTTCTTCACTTTATTTATGTCGCGTTCGTTATAGATTACCTAGTCTTATATTCTTTTCCAAGAGAAACTTAAAAATGAAATTATTATGATTGAAATCATTATTATAGGAAGTCTATTTAACTTTCGAAAGTGAAGCTGGTAGGATAACTGGGTTCTCATGCCATCTGACACAAAACCAGTAATCTTAACTTGTGGTGTCTGTTTAGGAGGTTATTGGAGTCGAGAAAGGACGTGTTTGATAGATGTTTAGTTGCAGAATGCATGGAGAAACAAGGCTGACAACTCTGGACAGCATGCTTTTGAACAGTAATTACAAAATGTCTTGATTATTTTCTATCCAACTACAGATCTTATGTGCATACAGTGGGATAATAGTTGGTGTCAGCTAAATGCATTCTTTCACTCCATACCAACCCTTTCTATACATAATAAAAAATTAAAGCTCTTGAGATGCATTTTGGCACAAACTATGGCATCATGGGATTCCACAGCATCTTCACTACCGTTATATTCCACTGTCTAGCAAGTGTTTTTGACTCGAGGATGTATTGAACACATGAAAACAAGTAAGTAGTGTTGTTTTCATGACGAAAACACTCTTTTGTCTTTTCTATCCTTTTCTCCCTCTCTTCTCCTCACCATTCTGAGCCCATCAGGAAAGTAGATTTGGGGAGCTTAGCGAGAGTTTATATTTCATTTTGTTTTCTCTTTTTTCTCTTGGGAATAGGGATGGGGTGTCGTTGTCAAAGTATATTTAGATTCTCTCGGGGTTCTTATCATACTGAATTCTGTTGAAATCTTGCAGGATTCATTTGCAATTAACATGTCAGTGAGAGACTTGAGTACTGCAATCCCATGGGCTGTACTCGCTGTAGGCTGATATTGCTATGCTTAGTGTTCATATCAGTTGGACATATATTATGTATAGTATTTTCTTTACACGAGGAAATATAGTATTGAAGTATATAGCCCCCGTTTGGTAGAAATTAAAATCCAATTTTTAATTTAAATCTAAGTCATTAATAAATTTTAAACACATATTTTATGAGATCCACAACTTTTTAACCACATTTCATCAGCTTTTATCAAAATCTACTACAAATTTGATTTTAATCCCCACCAAATAGAGACATAACTTTTTTCCTGAACATAGATTGTTTACACAGGAAATCTTATGACTGCATTTTTTCTTACAGCAGTGGTGTCTTAGTATGATGATTATACTCAAGATTTTTGCTGAGGTTTATAGTCAGTTTCTTCAGCCATCCACATGTATTCCTCAATTGTCATAGCCCTTTGTTTAACCCCATTTTTGGGGGAAAAATGTATTTTGGAATAGTGATTTGTGTGGTTAAAAAATAATGATAACTTTTGGGTTGATGTATAAAATTATTTGATGGAAGAATGTGTCGTTGAAAATGAGTTTTGGAAAAATGGGTTTTTGGAAAAAAAATGGAGCCCAAATAGGGGCACAGTGTTCTTTTACTCTGTTTTTTTCTCTCTGAAATTGTCAAGCATTTCCAGATTAAGCGCTTTTTAATGGCATTGACTTCCTGATCTAATTGTGATTTTTATGCTTCTGGTTAGTTTGCATTATCCTATCTAGTTAGCTAATATAGGTCGAAATGTTCTGGTAGTAGGAAATGATTCACATTAGATTTAATTTTCTGCAGGAAGAGTTAGGAAATGATCCAGTTGATTAAGAATCTAGTACATTTTGTTGCTTCGTTAATTTGTTTATTCTTGGCTCTTTCTTCCTGTCATTATCATGTACTTTAAGAATGGTTAATTGACTATTCCTAACTTGAAGTATACATTGTTTTAATCTGCAGGAACTCTTCTCAGAAGTTGGTGATATGAAACGGTATATGGTACACTATGATAGGAGTGGGAGATCAAAGGTATTTTTCAAATTTGGCCTTATGTGGTATTCTGGCAAAGTTTCCGTCTATCTGAGATTCAGAGAATACTCTTTTCTTTAGGGTACAGCCGAAGTAGTCTTCTCAAGAAGACAAGACGCATTTGATGCTGTCAAGAGGTATAATAATGTTCAGCTTGATGGGAAACCGATGAAAATAGAACTTGTAGGAACTAACCTTGCTACTGCTACTGCTGCTGCTGCTGCTGTTCTTCCACCTGCTGGTGCTTTTGGTGATACGAATGTAGTTCCTAGAAGGTGGGTATTCTGATTACTTGTATGTTTTAACATGTACTGTTGCCACTGGTTTTACATGCAGAGTATCTGACTTGATTTTAACAGCCAGTTCTGCGTTACAATCCTATGTTTGGCCAATGTTTATAAATTTTTTACACAGTCAAATTACTTTTTATCACCACATTTTGTGGGACTCACAAGTAATACCCACCTGTCCATAACTTATTTATATGTATTTATAATTTAAACTGTTTTATACACACTTTTCAAACAAACCATAAGTTAGGGTAGTGGTTATTTTAGAAAAAGATGTAGGAAATTGAGGAAAACACTTCTTCCAATAGGTTTAAAGTCTAGGGGTGGCTTGCTAGTTTTTCCCACTAGGTGACACTATTTATGAGAAATTGGGAAAATCATTAGTTTTTGTGGCCATTGTAGTGTAATTTAGGTTGTATTTTTCAACCTACCAATTTGGTAGTTCTTGGCATTTTTCAAAATTTCTTCCAATTTTACCCTATAAAACAATTATTTCTAATAGAAAATGATTGGCATGTAAGAGTTTATTAAAATCAACATTAATTAGTCCACATGTTAGTTCATATACATTACAAAATGTTTGGATAAACTATGTAAAGCTATATTGAATTTTAAGGAGTGACATACACATTTACTCTATATTGTGTACACGCACCTACCTTTTTTTATATATGGGTATATATGTAATTTTATTTTTTATACAACTTATAGAATCGTTGCATAATAAACTCTCAAGCATGGGTTAGATTATTTTAAAAATTGCTACTAAAAGCCACAAAAATTGAATCATTTATAAACGTTCAAAGTCGGTAAAATAAGAGATCCCATAACCAGTATCCCAAAACTCCCATGCGGGCTCTAATAGAGATAGAAGAATATAACTTTTAAAGTTGATTATGGTTTCCTAAGATGAAACTTTGGCTGGGTTTATGGGATTAATATGGTTAAGCGGTGGATGAAAGAATGAATTACAAGATACCTAGATATATTAGAAATTGGGTGACAGTATAGTATAGTACATGATCAATATCACTTTCTAGAGCATCTCCAATAGACCCTTTAAATGTGAGATGTTCTTTATTTTAAAAGGTCAAAACTTGACATTAGACTTCAAGAGACTCTTTATTTTAACTTTTTAAGATAGAGTGGTATGACTTTTTAATTTGGAGAGCCAAACTCGCTCTCAATTAGTATTTTATCATGATTATATTTAATAAAATTATAAGTTTCAATGCTCCAGCACTCAAATTATTCATGATATATTGAATTTTTAAGCTATTGACATCAAAAATATATTATATTTAATTGAAACAAACACGAGGGAAAAAGAACGAATGATGGAAAAAGTAAAATAAAAAGCACAAAGTAAAGAGTTTGTTGGAATGAATAAAAATTTTATAATTTTAACGATGTTTGTTAGGGTGAACTAACCCCAAAAGCCCGTCCTCAGTTTGGATTGCAGGCTATCTATTATGATCGAGATTCTATTTATTATGATCAAGATTCTATTTAAGAACAAAGGGGAAAATTGCAACTGCAGTCCCAAAAAAATCGTTTGAACAGTTATTTATTACCTTCTAGTGTTATCCTACACTTTCTAGCAACTTACCAGCTGAATAAATTGACGTTGTCCACAGATATGGAAAAAAATGTTCTCGGTGTTCATCAGAACCTAAAACAGATTTGTTGTTCTCTTGACCCATCTATGTGTTAACTCTTACCTGATTAAAGCTTCATCCACTTTTTTTCTCTCCTGTCCACCAAATTTACAATCACAAATTTCCTGCCAGTAGTGTCTTACATCATACACTTTCTGTTCTCCACTATTCCAAGAGATTGTTTTTTATCTTCTTAACACACTGATGATGATGTCCCAGATTGGGTTGGGGTTGGGGTTGGGGTTGGTTAACTCAGTTTGGGTTTGGGTCTGTTTTAAAGTAATTGTTTTGGGTCTGCATATCATCTGTAAAACATACACACATACAGTAAGGAAGAAGGCAAATTCGTCAATCATGCAAATGATTTTTAGGCCCATTTTCATTTTAGATTTAAATGATTTTTAGAAAAATGAAAAATTCCATAGGGAATGGGTAGGATCAGTTCTTAACTGCTAAACCCCCAATCTGATCCGAGTCGTTTGACAATTACAAGAACCCGACCCCAAACTAACTTACTCGTGAAAAGGGACTTAGACTAACCCCAGTCAGCTCGGGTCGGTCCGGTTAGTCAGATGGCCGGTTAATTTGTCTACCCCTACTTCGGAAGATGGAATAAGTAGCTATTTTATTTTTTTTAGAACAAAATATTAACTAAAAGTGACGATTTAGATAAAATTTTAACTCTGAAAAAAAATAAAGAAAATTCTCTGATTTGGTTGGGAGTGCAACTCTGAAACTGTAGTTTGCCACATATTTGATTCACGGTACCGAATTTTGCTCCATCTATTTGATTTTAGTTTATATCTTTTTTTTTTCTCAAACTTCATTGCAACTTTTGTTTTCCTGAGGAATGACATGATCAGTGGGTTGTTTTATCATATTTTGATTGAAATATGGCTGTGGAACAGTGGACAAAGAAGGGTTGGTGGGTTTGGAAACTCGCGTGGTAGTGGACGGGGTCGTGGATTTGGAAGAGGTCGTGGACGAGGAAGAGACCGTGGTGAGAAGGTATCTGCAGAAGACCTGGATGCCGATTTAGAGAAGTACCATGCTGATGCAATGCAAACGAATTGATTGGATATATCATTTATTTGGCCACTTTCGGCATCTACAGCGACAGTCTGTCGAATGATGCAATAAGTTCCAAATATCTGTATGTTTGTCAACGTTCATCTCTTTTGAAGAAGAGAGTGCTCCTAGTAGGAGTCAAACCTTGGTTCCCTGAACTTTGTTTATTTTCTTGACTTTACCTTTCGTTTGGATATGTTACATGGGTCGATAAACAGGTGTGTATTATAGAGTTTCATATCATAAGATTTGACACTGTTTTATGCTAGTTAACAACCTACCGCTACCTCCTCACTTGGGCTTGGGACCGGCGATGATTATGTATTGATTATTGAATCAACATTATGTTATATTAGCTTGTCAAGTTTCTGTTCAAGTACGGTGCAAAGGATCAGAATGGGATTTATGTAAGTCAAATGTTCAGAGATGGTTTTACTCAGACGTTTGGAGTATGCATACAAAGGTGGTCGAGCTGAACCAAACTAGAAGCTATTAGGCAGCTGCAATTTTGAAGGCGTGGATTGCTACCAGCATCATAAACTGCATTGAATGTTGAGTCTTCCATTGTTATTTTCATGAATGATGTTACATTGTAAGTTATGCCTTTGGTTTTGTGACTAGGTTCTTCGTGTGGCTGTTTGGCCATTCATTTATAACTTTTGAATTCATATTTTAAAAAAAAAATGCTTAAAAATAGATACATATAGCATGATTTCAAATGTTTTGGATGAACATATTTTCATTATTTCGAGTTTTTTGATCCTAATGAACAAAATCTTAAATCATTTTTCCCTGTTTAGTTTGAAAATATATTTATAATCAATTTACTAGATATTTAAACAAAATGAGGAAATTGTAACAGCAAAAAATCCCCCTTCTCTTGCCCTACTCTTCCCCCTTTCCTCATTTAAAAAAAGTAAGAAAATCAAAACTCAAATATTGAAAACTCTACCTCCGTTAGCCGTTCCTCTGCTTGACTCTCCTTTCTCGTTCAGCCGATTTTGCATCTGGAACAAGTGTGATGACTATTGAAATTTCTATTGTTGTCTCACATTTTCAATCTTCGTTTATCGATTTCTGATTAGTAGCAATTGAGATTGTGATACAGAGCCATTGCCATATTTTGAATTTGACATGTGTCTTCTTTTCTCTGGATCTTTTTGTTTGTTTTCTGTTTTTTTAATTGTTCATATTGGAAAGGAGATAGATGAAAATGAAGTTTCTGGCATGTATGCTTTTATTGATTATTTGAGTTTTTGTTTTTATCAATTTTTGTTTATGCTTCTATTGTTAAAGTTTAATAGGATATTTTGTTGATTTTTAATTTCATAAATTAGTCATATAAGTAGGTTTTTGAGGATTATGTATAGTGTTCAGTTATTTCTCATTTTCTCCATTAATTTGGTTCTTTTCAAAAGCTATTGTTTATTTAAACATCCGATTCATGTTAGTATATGGAGAATATATCTGAAGTTCATGGAAGCCATCTGTTGAAAAAATCTGTCTTTTTAGATAGATAGATAGTTTTACTTGGTTTCTCGATAGTTATAATACAATGCTAAACTTGTTTCAGATGTTTCACTACGTGTCATACGAATTAAATACATGTTATATCATCATCTGACCATTGGAATTTGTTCACGTTAATAGTTTTGCAAATGAATTTCGAGTTCGTTTTACCCCAAGATGAATGTATACATAGAAGACGTACGATGTTGTTACCTAGTGAAAGGGTTGTATCCGGGTTCCCTCAACTGCCATCGATGCAATTGAAAATGAAAAAGCAATGGTGATGAAGAAACGTCGTTTGATGCAAGTTCGAATACCGTCAGCATCAAATTGGACTCTACCAGGAGTTCGATTTAGAGAGGAAATAACATGAAGTAATATTATTATTTTTTAATTGGGAAAAATTGTGTACCATTTTGAACTTGTAAATTATGGTATTTTGAATGTTTTTACGTTCATGTTTTGTTTTCATATTTATTCGGAAAATTGTTTAGGTTCATTGTCATGTATGTTTAATTTATGTTATTTTGCACAAATACAGTGTTATTGTGAACGATGCTGAATTGAGCTCATGTTTGATGCTTTCAAGTAGTGCTTGAAGGACAATAGTGTGATTGATATGATTCGTATTTGTATAGATGTATTAATGTTATGGACATGGGGAATTCTATGTATGTTTACTACTATGATTCTAAAAACACTGTCTACCAATGGATTCTCATCTCTCTTGATAAATAGACTAAATGATTGAAGTTGTGTATGGATTGTTGTGTGCTAAATGATCAAACTTGCTTCCCTCTAATACTTTGCATATAATAGTACGACATGGCTTGCTTTCATTTCTACTTAAAACACTCCTCCAACTTTGTGACACTGTCGAGTTCAAATAGATACAATTTCTTTCTCAATATATTATTTTCGAGTACATAGGTTAGTGGGGGTGAACACTCAAATATTGACGACAATTGAAGTGGGACCTCAATGCTGACAATTATTGGTTATATTTATGTTTTCTAGTTTTTGCCAAGGACTCACGTGTTGACGTATGTACATAATGTTGTTTCTGATTATCTGTTATACTCGAAATTTTAGTTTAATTCACTGCTTTGCAATGAATTGTCGAGAATTACTGAGGCAATCTGTCAGGACCGGCAAAGTTGAACTGTCGGTGGCTAATGAAATATTTTCTCTAGTTAACTACTTTGCATGTAATGTTATTTTTACACGACTAATGTCTGTAAATGATAATGACACAAAACTGATAATATATATAAAATGTTTAACGCCATCATCGTGTGATGCAAAATACCATTCCAACATTTGAACATCATTCCTATTTACGTGCTTTGTGTTCAAACCGGATTCGAACATGTGGCCCTATTATGGTCACACATCGATTGCATTTCTTGATGCGTAGGCTAAACTCGTATTATTACTCATACTTGAAAAGTTGAGATTGCAATGATAAGCATTATGCACAATCAATATGTCGACATTTTATAGCATCAAAGTGGTGCATTCGAATATTTAAATCCAAACTATTGCACATAGGTGAAATCGATAGTTGAAATGTGTATCCTGACATTTCGAAAATGTTGAATTCAATAGTTTGTTTTAATAGTTTAACTATCAAAAGTGACACGAAGCATAATGGTTGTGATAGGAAGACATTCTTCATAACCGTAAGTATTGGTATCAGTATTCAAGATTTCAAGAATCGAATTAATAAATAATAAATGGAAAAACTTCAAATACATATAATCATGTTGCATTTAACAATTCAAATAGTAAGTTATAATATAAAAATTTGAAACAATTTGTAAATACTAACCTCTCAAAAATGGAAGATGAATCCACTAATAATTTCATCTTCTCGTTGGAATGGAGAAATGAAGAAAGTTGAGCTTTTTTTGTGTATGGAAATCTGTTCTCATTCATGTGATTTTTTTCTTAACAATTCATATTACTCAATGTGTGTGTGTGTATATCAACTGTGCTATAAGTACATAATGTGTTACCTAATTTGTTATCGAATTGATAAGTGGGGGCCCCCTATTAGGGGGGCGCATGTGGGCCCGACCCCCCAATAGGGGGCCACAACTTGTCAATTCGATAACCAATTAGGTAATTGATTATGTACTGATAAGTGTATTTTATACACTTATTAGGGGCCTAAAATATCGATATTTGATAGTTCTTTTGATAAAATATATCCTAAATTGTTGTATTTTATGTTATATAGGTAAAATTCAATGGTTGAACATGAAATTGAAAGAAATAAGCGAAAATTGGTGAAAAAAGGCAGAATCCAAAGTTTGAGGACCAAATTGTAAATTCAATGGTTGATTCGGACCACAAGAAGATA
>CAIGRB010167933.1:35143-65058 GCA_903798255.1 Fraxinus quadrangulata
CAATCATTGACTTGGCCAAAGCACTAGTTCATTGAGTTGGTGGTTTAACGTTCAATTGGCAGGTCATTGTACAATTGACATGGCATCCATCTAAGTGTCTTAATGAAACCGGTTACCCCTGTTTGTGAAATATCGATGGCTTGTTGACCCCTATGAATTGCGTGAAAGTAGGATACTCCAAATTCGAGGTAAAAGAGTTTTAGAAAACATTCTTGGTTGAAACTAATTATATAGACAGCAATATGATCGTGTTTTCTCAATAATCCTTTATTGTTCAAGAGCATGCTTACTACACAGTACTAGATAGAATTCTACAATACAATTGATAAGATTTTAACTTTATATTCACATTTAATGTTCATTGCTATTTAATCCAACTAACAAAACATGTAAATAGCAAATGGGACGCATTCAGAAGGATTGGAGTAGAAAACACGATCGCACATAGAGATATAGATTAAACAATAAAGTCCCGACTCTGAGTCCAATGTTTAAAGCACAACTTCAGCATTTCTGCTTTGCTAATACAAGAACATTCTGTACGGAATACAACATTTACAAACCAACACAGATTTCCTAACAAACCCCTACAACACGTGTTCAAGTCTACGAATGCTTTGGCTTTCTCAATTTCCCCAAACCAGAAAAAATTAATCCAAACAGAGAATACAATACAGCTTGTAAACAAGACAGTACAAAGTTCCAACAAGACGAGGGCCAGTACCATGGATAAAGCAATCTGAAGAAGAGACTTATAAGATGCCGAGGATATCTCCCAACCTGGAACATAGCATCCGTGTCATATCATAACGGGAACTAAATGTCAATGAAACATAAATATGGAGCAACACCTTTAAAACTCTGAGCATGTATATAAATGGTAATTAGTATCAGATGTTTAAAACTGTTCTTATGGACATTGTTATGTTTCATTTTCTATGTTTTTCCTAATAATTTTCAAGCAAAATATTCTGTATCTTCTAAATTTTTAAAACATCTCTTTTTTAAGAATTGAAATTTGTGGGACAGATGCGCCACCCTACAAAATGTAAAAGCCTTGTCTTGCCTTCCATCTTTGCCTTTTAAAGCACGGAATTACAGGTCAGTGGTGATGTTAGCTCATCTCCAGGATTCAAAGTGTGGCATAAATGAAAAAAGATACTAGAAATAACTCGTGTAACCAAAGATTCTGCAAGTTATAGCTAGCTAAGCAAAAAATCTTCCAAATTTCGCAACTCACAGGAAAGAGAAAATCTAACGCTTCCCATGCTGCATGACGAACAGCTCTTGTTGGATACATTGGGCCACCTGGAGACGTGAAGCTATACAAACATGTTTTCAGTCTTGTACTTGTTGTCGTTCTAAGTTCTAGGCCTGTCAACAATAGAAAGAAGATTAACCTCCAGCTTATATCATATGACATCATAAAGGTTGAAAATTCTAAAATTGGTTGACGCATGACATCGGCAATAATAGATTAGCTGTACCCTGGAGTGTTTTAATTTCTGAAAGATAATGCAAAAGCACCGGCTCCACCTTCAATTTTTGAATCTGAACAAAATAAATCAATTTAACAGACAAAAGGGAAAATAGTTATTTAAAAGAATAACCAGCAAGGATCATAATCAAATGCATGGAACAGAAAAACTATTCAAAAGGTCTCTTGTTTGCCACCTGATCAGCTAATTCAATAACAAAAAAGTCTTCTGGACCCCCAATCAAGAAAGAATTTGGAAAACCAGGAAATTGCTTTAAAAAGCTTTCAAGTTTGTCAACTGAAGAAAACATCAGCAGTTGTTAGAATGATTATCGAAGAGAAAAAACACAAACTTGCTCGAGGCTGAGGAGTTTACAAACCTGAATTATAGAAAAACAAGAAGCTTGAGAGGAGGAGAAACAGGTCTTGCTGAGCCTGATGAATAATGAGAAGAACACAAGTTAGTACTGAATCACAATGTCAAAATTTTAACAAGCTTTGAGTCCATAGCCTACAAGGAATTCACAGATTATTGACTAGATAAATGACAGACCTGTAGGGGGATCTTCTTTAATCGCTCGGAAACTAGAGCAACATCTTCTAGAAGATACTGTCATCATTCGAAATATTGAGGGTTTACACAAAAGGAGATGCAACATATTGCGTCTTTAAAAAAACAGCTTACCTGAAAGAGACTCTGGAAACGCCTTGCATTTGTTTGGATGTCGATCCTGCACATAAGCAGTTATCCAATTGAGAAGCATTCCATCTCTAACTTGGGAGGAGAAAAATAGAGAAAAAGGGAAGTGTCTAATGGACTAAAATATTGACCAACTAAACCCCACTTCTTTTTTCCAGCCTATGTAGCATCATGTCAGCCAACTACTCAAAGTTACATGGAATTGATAAGTTTCTTACCAGAAGACATTTCTAGCACCTTGGACGAGAGCAGAGGAGTAACGAAGGAGGGCTTCAGGGTTATCGAGCTGAACTTCGAATAACTGGAAAATAGAAGAATAAGTTATGGAATCAAAGCAATGCAAGAAGAGTGGTCAATTTTGCAAGGTGACAAGTTTATGTAAACAAGAATGGTGTTCGATATTATATACTTTTGCATTTAAAGGTAGCCAGCAGCAAGAAAGATGAATTACATAAATCAAAATGGACAGGAGATACAGAAGCAATTTAAAAATGAAGGTTCTGTTCTCCATCAGGAATTTAGCAGCACTACTACACTATTAACAGTTAAAGATAGGAAAGTTCACATAGGCATACATAATACATACCCACTTGTGGAACAAGAGGGAAAATATATTAGATGCAAATAACTGGCTCCAAAGTTGCACAATCAGATCAAGAATTGATTGTACAATCTGTGGCATTTGAACAAAATGATCAGCAAGCACGGTGTAGAAGCATATTGGGCTCTGATTTGCATCCTCTGCCACAGAGATTGTATCTTCCCCACCAAATATGATCTCTGTTTCAATTAAATGAAGAAAACAACAGAGAATCAGACATAACTGTTGGAGAATCTGTAAGATACTCTGATTTGGAATACTAGAGTAATTTTCTAATTGTACCATTCTAATAATTTCTGCATATAATTAGTTAGGTTGATCCCTGATTTCTGGGCGTCGTAATTGTTGTATATATACTCCTTGTATTGATTATACAAATATACAGAAACATATTTCTCTCAATTACATGATTGAGCCAATACCCACCAAAAGCATTGAAAGCAAGAATCAGAATTGCCTCTTAAACAAAAGGAATATGATACGTAAAAAGATATGACTAACTGCTAAATGACAAGGGGTAATTAACTTCAGAAAGATATTCCAGACTGTCACCTATTTCGCACTATCAACATCTTTATATACATTAATTCTTATTTATCAGCATGGAAAGTCTAAGGTATTTAACTAGTACATTCTCTAAGTTTAATGATCATATATACTTTTCTCTCTTTAGCTTTTATTGCTAGTTTCCTTTATGAAGACTAGAAATCAATGGGTAATCCAATGCTGGAAGTAGGTTAAAAGTCTGTGATGAAGAAAGACCAATAGGGAATAAAATAAAATAAAACTCAGAAGACACATTTGGGCTTGACAGGGACCTCCTTGCATGTCAAATGTTCTCATACTCACTCCAGGTCCAGGGAAATGAATTGATATTAGCTAGCCACCCTATCAATTCTACTGGCCCTTCAAATTTGATGTTACTAATTTTCATTCACCACTCCGATGACAGAACAAGTAGATACGTTGAGCCTTGATAATCTTATTTCTGACTATGCTGTCAATGCAGTGGTTCTTTAAAATTAAACAACGAATACACACCTTATACTGTGATATGCAGCTATTGATCTCAACAACATGAAAGTATATACAATTATATGCTCGTGAAGCTCAAAAGAAAAAATACGAGAAGAAAAAACAGGGCAAATAAGATTAACTCTCAGAAATTCTGGATAGTGTGAGAGAAATCTTTTTGTCTCAAACTTTGTGAAACATGGAAACGTAATGTAATTCTTAACGGAAGAGTTTTCCTTAAAAAGCAGTATGTGCCAGAACTTTATCTTTTTCCCCATTTTCCTTTGAACCAAAAAAGAAAAAAAGAAAAAAGAAAGAGTTAAGAAGCCTCTACGCCCACACTCAGATGTAAGGAACACAGGTAGTTACTATCATACTGTTAACAATTTGAAAAAGATGCGCAAAATTTGTGGTTCAGAACTCATTGACGGGAAGTAGTAACATTGTAATAACTCATACCTATACATTGAGTTCAAATTTAGTTTGAAATACAGGCAGTCAATTGTCAGCATCTCCTCCTTCATCACTCTAAACCCAAACCAACGCAAATGGGCAACCTTTCAGACCTTTCGGTGTTAAGTTGAAAACATGCAAGACATACATCAGTATGGGGTTATAAATTTGGGTGGAGCTCCTTTGACTCAAATATGGAATCATCAAGGAACTGGAATCTCCTTCAATTATTACTATAGAGAACATCTTCTCTGTTGTATGGCACATAGCACTCTCAGAATGAATACAATAAATATGCATATACAAACTTGGAGAAGCAGAACACCGCAAAAATCGTGTCAAGATCTTTTAACTTTTGTGATATCACAAGAATTACTATTTTTGATTTAGTATTACGAACTATAGTCATCACCCCCATTATAGTGGTCTGTCATTGTCTGAAGAAAGAACTTCTGCAGCCCTCCAGCAGATTAATGTTACAAGAAGTTTCAGAAATTGTTATCTATAACAGACTCTCAAACAGATCTACCAGAATTCTATTCTTCCTTTACCCAAATTGAATATAACATTTATCAATTAGAATATTCATTATCAACAAGTATATTAAAAATTTGTGATACACCACAATACCCAAAGTTGAGTACAAGTATAAAAGGACAACACTCTTCTGCTTAATGAATCATGACCCATGAATCACAAAGGTTTTAGTGACACTCTGATTCATAGGTTTCAAACCGGAAGAATAAGTTTCATGTTTAGTTGCTCCTCAAACGTGAGAACATGCTAGAAACTAATCTATAAAAAGAATACTGAAGTCATGTCGTGCTCCAAAATTCATTAAAGCAAAACTACCAGTTTCTATGACTCTGACCTCCACAAACTATAAAAACAATAAACATGTATCTAAGCTTTACACCTATTGAACTTAGAATCAGCTATGTAAATCCTTATTTGTCATTCTTTCGATCCAAATCCATCTCTACTAAAAATCCAATAAAATTAATTCTGTGCAACCACCTCAAGCCATTCATTTTTTAAATTTTACCTCTTCCTCTTCAACTCTTCCAACATGTTTTACTAGATTGCATTGTTTAAAAGGTCTGAATTGGGTATTGAGGCAATTTGCCTTCGTGAAGCCATACATGGGCACAAAGAACTTGAATCGTAAACCTTACCATAAACCAATAAAATAATTTAAAAAATTATTAATACAACATGAACATGAACACATTTAAGTAAACCATAATCATTTAAAAATCCATAAGACATTTCAATAAATCAAAACTCTAATTTGCAACATAAATTTAGAATGGATCAACAAAACAACAAACACTAAATTGATAAAATAGAAATAACATAATAAGACCGTTGTATAGATTAAAAACTTGCTAAAAATTTAAGTTAAAAATCAAACATTAATTTTAACAACACATTTCATGGGACCCACAACTTTTCAACCACATATTTAATTGACCAACTATTCAAAAATCTTGCTTGGATTGATTTGATTTTAAAAGGGATAAAGCTAAATCACGGAGACGCTTGGAAGAAAAAATAAATAGAAGAAAGCAAAAAATATGAAGTAATGTGTCGTTTGCCTCGTATTGCCGGTCATATGCTGTTTAAAAGTTTCAATCTCACTTAGTGGGATCATCGGTTGTAGGATTAAGGGCTACGGCATATATGAGTTCTCACTTGTTCTCTTCTCTTAGTTTTTAAGGTTGGATTGTGTTTAAACAATCCAAGAAGGCCCTTAAAACATTCAGGGCAACGAGAAGTCCACGCTGAAAAAAGGGAGAAGGGGGGTGGGGGGCATTGCCTGAGCTGCAGTAAGGCATATATCTCAGCGAGTCAAGACATAAGCCTCGAAAAGGGAAATAAAGAAGTCAGCTTTGAGGCTCCTAACAAATATATTACATGGGGAATGCCTTATTGTGTAATCCTAGTGAACTTTTGAAGACATTGCTAGAAAGCATGGTTTTTGTGAATAAAAAGCTTCTTTAAATTGTATGATGGAATAAATGACCCAACCATCTAACTCATGTTTCCTTTATTTTCTCTTTATTTGGTGTTACTTTCAGTTGTCCCCGTAACTAATTTCTTAATTTATCAATTATTGTGTGGGCTTTACATCCATCTTAATCTTTATGTCTCTTATAAAGCTTTTGTTCTTCAATAGTCCATCATTCACCACCATAAAGTTAGCTGATTTAATGGTCATTCTATAAAACTTCATCTCAAAATTGGTAGGTACATTTCAATCACCTGATTTCCTGTACCACATCTCCATTTTGCACAAACCTCTTGAATTATGGGCATATATTCTCTTCAATCGCCCTTTTTCTCACTAAAATCCAATCTTAAATAATTAAGGTAATTTTGCTTAAAGACAACAGGTTGTTCTATTTTGATTCAAGGAATCATCCTTATTCCTACTTACTAAAAAGGGCATTCTATGTATATTTCCACCTAACCTAAAATATCAACATTACATAGTCTTTGAGCATGTTTGAATGGGCTTATAGGTTAAGAGTAAGCCCATTTTGTGGCCAAAATTGTGCGAAGTGTGCATGCGTGAGACCAGATCTGAAAAGATAGAACAATCTACCTAGGTGGAAATTATTTTCACCTCAAATATCGTGGGACATATACTTATTAACTAAGATTATTTTATCAATGAATAATACATAATAAGGGATCTCATCTTAGAAATCTAAGCTTTACACCTATTGAACAATCTACCTAGGTGGAAATTATTTTCACCTCAAATATCGTGGGACATATACTTATTAACTAAGATTATTTTATCAATGCATAATAAGGGATCTCATCTTAGATATGTTTGGCAAGCTCATCTATCACTAAAGCAAAGAGATCATAAATTCGAGCACAACCTCAGTTTGAAATCCGTAAAATATTGTCAAATCTTTGCAACTCTTTAAGTATCTGGAAATGGTATGATATGTAATTACATCCATCTCAAATAAAAATCGTGAAGATAATTGTGTATAGGCACGTGGCTTCAGTTTCACCCTCCTTATCCCATCTCAGAAACATTATCTATAATTGCATTTCGTGTCCAGCTCTGTCGGAGTTAATACTATATTAAACTCAGTAGCAGGTGATTTAACCAGACCTTTGACCAACCTCCTAAAGTTTCACAAGTAATCTTAACAGCTGAAGTTTATATAAAAAAACTTCTTTGTTAAACTCATAGTGTCATCGGAGAATTGAAATTTATCTTTAACAGGGCAATAAATGAATTTCAAAATCTCACGTAAACATCCTTGTATAGTGGTTTTCCTAGCATAAATTGAATTGCCAGAAACATTGAAAAATGCCTTCAGTTCACCTGTATGCATTTATGCATCTTTCGCAATTTCTCATGTGGAGCAAAATGCAAGTCAATATAACATTCTCTATAACCCCCATTCAATCACAAGCATATGAGTTTGTAAATGAATGAATATGTTGCGGCTAGTAGAGTTACTTAACTAAATCAATAGGAGACAAGGCCCATAATCAATCTCCATATCCTACTGTGGAAATGAAAATTAGTTCCTTTTCATAAACCCTTCTTTAAGTATAAAATGAGAACCAATAAATGATCTTGTCCATGTGTTCCTAAATCACAGTGCAGCGGTAAAAGTGCAGCTCGAAAAGAAACATAATCAAACACTACAACTCGGAAAGAACTACTCACACGAATTACTTCGATAGTTAATAGTATTCACTATTCAGCCAAGACAGTTCCTTTCCCATTGATTTCTACCTCAACAATTATTACTAACAAATTCATGCACTGAACAAAATTAACGAGTAAATGAATTGTTTCTTGAATTACCTTTAGCACGATCATCTACTTCCAGAGCTATATCCGCGAATAACTCCTGCAACAAATTGCGCATCTGCGATGACGAAGCTAATGCCTACACCATGATTTCAACACAAAAGTCAATAAATAAAATTTATTAATCTGTCCATATACTGCACAAATACATAATCAGAGTGCAATTACATACACGTTGAAGCTTCTTCTCAATTTCTTGAGTGAGAGCCGTGAGATACGCCGAGCTACGAGCCGTCGATGCCGGTGGCATTTTCTGATCAAAAATCAATATCCGAAAATCCCGATACGTACAAGGGTCATTTGAAACGAAAAATAACTGCTCTTTTCGTATTATACATATATATTTTCTGGGTTGCAAAAAAAATTTTTTAAGACAAGAATTACTGAAAGAATGTCAAATCTGGGAGTAATTTTATTTTCATTTATTTGGCGTTGAATGAGTACACGCTAAGGAGAGTAACAATTATTGGGAAACGTGATTAAACTAAGCAATTATTTTGCGAGGTGGCGTGTTTGGGAGGCAACGGTCGTGGCAGGAAGTGGATTCGTTCTCCATTTTTGAGAGAATGGCGATAAGAGAGGGTGCGTTTGGTCCATTTTCTTGTGTTTGGCTATACTCAACAGTCAAACTTACTTTTAAATTACGTATTTTATCAAAACTGGTCGAGTTTTGTTTTATTCTCCTCGCTCGACCAGACTTCCTTGTGTTAAAGATCAACGAAAAAGTTCGTTGCTCAAGGCACGGTCGGGAGTTTCCCCTTCGGACAATGAAACACCTCCTCTTCCCTAATCACCAAACGTAAATTCTTCGAGAGACTTATTGGGTGACAGTTCCACTCCTATTTCCTCTTATCTTTCTTTGTTATCATATTAGAGTCATCAAATTTTGGTGTGATCATGATACCCTCACTCAGAGACGGATTTTGGGAGGACTAAGTTGGACTGTAGTTTGTGAAATCCTTGATCCGTTATTTTTTTTTTTTAGTGTAATTTTTTTATTATGAGTAAATTTATTTTTTTACATATTAGTTCGACTTGTAATTTGATCCTGAATCCGTCCTTATTCACCCTAAGAAAAGATTTTTTAAAGAAGAAACTGATGTTACTTGTACTTATTTCTAGTTTCTTATTCGTTAATCACATTCTCATTCATCAATTATTAAAAGCTGAATTCTAAAAAGCGTAACGCATGGTGAAGCATGGAGGTCGAGCTTAGGCGAAGCTCAGGTGTTAAAAAACCTAAAAAAACGTTTTCTTACTTTAATATTATTTTAAATTTTTAAATCAATCTAACATTTATTTAGTAATTAAAGAAAAAAAGCTTAAAATAGCGTTGAAATGTGTAAAATTTATTTGTTGTATTCATTTTGACATATTCTATCAATTATTAATCCAATAATTGTACAGGGCATGTTCGATTCCCTTTACTTTAACTTATTTATTTTTCAAACTTATATTTAACTAAACATTCATACAATAAAATATTCTATACGTAAATCTAAAAAAATTTCTTACCTTTAAACCTCGCATTCTTTAAAAAAATACTATTCAAAACATAATTTTTTTAAAAAAAATTAAAGGCCATCAAGCATGGGCTTATTCTAGAGCATGTAACTATATTTATACAGTATATCAATATTCTTGATGTAATTTTAAAAATGAATTAAGAAAAAAAAAATTCAATTTCGTTTATAATTTCTATAAATGAAAGAGTTAATTTGTGGTCCCATGACATCCATTATGAGTGGATTTTATCCATACACAAAGACATACGCGGATGTGTTTGGATATACCCCTTGGTACCAACCAAGATTGGCTTTCCCGTGGATGAGCACGCGCACACGTGTATATGCATAAATTTATTTAGCTCGTGTTTGGTGTAGCATAAAATTTTAAATAAAAAATTAACTTAAAATCAATAATTAATTTTAACTATATATTTTATGAAATTTACAACTTTTATTAATTTTTTAAATAACATTTAATTATTATTTTATCATAATTTACTAAAAATCAGGAGGGACTTAGATAAAATAGCAAAGTACGGTATATATCATATATGGATCTACAAAATTTCGTTTCTGGTATATGATTTCTTGATCTTCAGTTTTGAAAGCACTTAAAAGTTCTTTTTAATAGGTCTCCGTTTGATAATCATTATTTAAATTTTTTTTTTTTACACACTCATTTTCAATAATACATTCACACAATAAAATATTATGCATGTTTATTCAAAATTTTCAATAATACATTCACACAGTAAATTTAAAATTTTTCCTATTTTTTAACCATAAAATCTTTAAAAAATTACTATTCAAAATTTTATCTTACTCAAATAATGATTGTCAAATTGAGGCTAAGTTTATTCAAAAGTAAGTTAAATTCAACGATAGACTATTTTATTTTCAACTTTAAATATTAATTCAGCCCTTATTTGGTGGATGTTTTTGCTCCAAGAATGCATTTTTTTTTTTATGTGATAGGAAATAAGTTGTTGAAAAAGAATGAAAAATTATTTGAGTGATGAAAAATATTATTTTATTAAAAAATATGTGATTAAAAATAAATAGAAGAATGAGAATTAAAAAAATAATGTAATTCAAACAAAAGCTAAAACAAAGAAGATTAAAACAAACGTGGTGGCGGCAAGGCCATGACTTTTTACTTTTTCATTTTTGAATGTTTTCAAAGGGAAATTTTGGCAACGTGGTTCAATTTCAGGGACGAATTTGAAATGTATCTTATTTTGAAAAGGGTTATTAACACGAAATGTCCTTAAGTTTCGAGTTCAATGTACAAAACATCCTTACCATTTTCACCTTTTCATTGTGAAAATCATTATTTTCATCAATTTCAATCTAATTTTTTAATAAAAAAGTTGTGAAATGAAAAATATACCCTTCTATTTAAATAAGAAAATCAAAAATAAATAATTGTAACCATACTCTCATTTTTTTTATAAAAAAATACAAACGAACCTCAAATAAATTATTAAAATTTTTTTTAAAAAAAATATATTTTTTCTTCTTCTTCTTCTTCCCCCTCCTCCACCACCACCACCTAGAGAGACGACCTATTTGACTTCTGCCTCAAACTTCTTCTTGATTACCTGATACCATACCAAAATCATAATTTGTGAATTTTGTGTCGTTTTGAGCTGTGAAGATTTAGCCAAGTAAACCCAAAAAAACTTGATAGAAGATTTGCCTTATTCAAAACTTCGATAGCCTCAGTGTAAGAGATTTTTTCAACTGCCAGTTGAAATCAATTGAAGAAGATCCACAATGGTATTGTCAATTCTCTTTTAAACAAATTTTAGATCTTCAGCACTATTCTCTAAAATTCATTTGCATATGAACTTCAAAACTCGTATTTGACAAATTGAAACGGACCGTACATCATGGGCAAAGCCCATGGACTTTGCTTATTGGGCATACTTCACTCAAAATAGACACCATTTTATTTTATTTTTTGAAAATGGACACTCAAAAATTTTATTCTTTTTATTCCAATCTCACTTTTCCATAAACTTTTCTTCTTTTTGTATTGCATAAGAATGAAATTCAAATTTCAAATCAACGTTCTAGATTGCTTGTGCTTAGCACGTTCGTCCCTTAAGTAGGACATTTGACCCCTTTTCTCCCTTTGCTCTTTTCTTTACGTCGTTGCACTCAAAAGATTTTTGAAAATTTGAATCTGATTAAATCATTTAATGTTCAACTTTAAGTTATGCGAAAATTTCTATGATTTGTACTTCCATATACTATATTGATGAGTTAACTCATTTATGAATCATTCATATATTTAAATAGGCTAAGAATGACAGGTTTTACTTTTTAAATACTCATTCCATCTCATAAAAATATACTTGTTTTTATTTTTACATTAATTAAGATAATATAATTAAGAATAATTAAAAATAAAAAAACTTCTTATATTTTTTCTATATACCCTTACATTAAATAGTTGTTTAAATATGAATAGTTCATATTTATTGATAAGAACATAATGAAAAATAAAAAAATTATCTATTCTGGGATGACGAAAAAGAAAATAAATTTATCCACGGAAGGAGTATAAAAAACGTAAAATCTGACAGCGTGAAAGGTTGAAAATCCAACCTTAATTTTCTATTTTACAAAGAACAATAATAATTAAAGTTAGATAGGCTCGACTCACCTCGCATGACGAATCGAGCTACACTAGTCTCGATAAAAATACCCAACGGTGCAGTCCACCTTTATCGCAGAGTCCTACCAATGGCTACGAAGATAAATGAACCATAGAAGTGGGTTGGAGTCCAAATTCTTCGCACCCAGATGAAGCCCCTCATTCGGCTCCCAAATTCCACCTCAAAACTCCGACCCACCTCCACCGCACCGTCCTCTACCTCCACCGCCGCCTCTCCACCGCCTCACCACCACCACTTATCAAAAGACAATGACGATAACTTCGTAGCATTGCTAAACGACATCGTGCGGAGCAAGCAGAGTTGGAATTTGGCCCTCAACAACCCCTTTATATCCACCAGCCTCAACCCCCGCCATATCGAAAGATTAATCATCCAAAATCAGCACGATTCAAGGTTAGCCCTTCGCTTTTTCAATTTTCTTGGTCTGCATAGGAACTTCCACCATTCTACGATGTCGTTTTGCATAATGGTTCACTCCCTTGTCCAGTCCAATTTTTACTGGCCTGCCTCTTCGCTTTTGCAGACCCTTTTGCAAAGAAAGGAGGATCCCAGTTTCATTTTTGAAAGCTTGTTTGACTCTTATAAAAGATTCAATTTTCGTTCGGCTTATGGGTTTGATTTGTTGATTCAAAGCTATGTTCAGAATAGAAAAGTGTTGGATTCTGTGGTGATTGTGAAATTAATGAAAGGGTGTAATGTGTTCCCAGAGGTGAGGACTTTTAGTGCGGTGTTACATGGATTGGTTAAGGTAAGGCAATTCAACATGGTTATAAGTCTGTTTGATGAGCTGTTTTCGGGTTCAGGACTTCAGCCGGATGTTTATGTATACACTGCTCTGGTTAGGAGTTTGTGTGAATTGAAGGAATACGATAGGGCAATGGAAGTGATGATTTGGGTCGAAAAGAACTGCAAATTGAATGTGGTCATATATAATGTGTTGATTCATGGATTGTGTAAAGGTGGGAGAGTTTTTGAGGCTGTTGATATTAAGAAAACACTGGGGTTTAAGGGTTTAGGAGCTGATGTTGTTACATATTGCACGCTGCTTCTTGGACTGTGTAGAGTGGAGGAGTTTGGGATTGCTCGAGAGTGGGTTGAGGAAATGCTGGATTTGGGGCTTGTTCCTAGTGAAGAGGCTATTTCAAATGTAGTTGATGGGTTGAGAAGAAAATGGGATGCTGGCAGTGCTTATGTTTTGCTCAATAAGGTGGGGAGATTTGGGACAATGCCTAATTTATTTGTTTGTAATGCCACGATTCATTCTTTGTGTAAAGATGGGAAGCTGGATGAAGCAAATTCGTTGTTTGGGAAGATGAATGACATGGGGTTGCTCGTAAATGATATAACTTACAACATTATTATTGATTCGTTTTGCAAAAGAGGGAAAATGGATGAAGCCATCAGCGTTTTTGATAAAATGCTCAATGTTGGAATAAAACCAACTGTTTATCCCTACAATATTTTGATTAGTGCGCAATGCAAGTTGGGAAAATTGAATGCAGCAGAGTCTCTGTTTGTTAAAATGAATGATAAGGGATTGACTCCCACTGTGGTAACGTATACTTCATTGATAGATGGTTACTGTAAGAAAGGAGAAGTGAACAAGGCATTAAGGCTACATCATGAAATGACAGGAAAGGGGATTTCACCAAATGTTCATACTTTCACGGCGCTTATATCTGGTTTTTGTCGTGCAAACATGATGGCTGAAGCTAGTCAATTATTCAATGAAATGGTTGAAATGAAAATTATACCAAATGAGGTTACCTATAATGTTTTGATTGAAGGGAGCTGTAATGAAGGCAACATGGCAAGGGCCTTTCAGTTGCTCGATGAGATGGTGAAGAAAGGTCTTGTACCGGATACCTATACCTACAGGCCTCTAATAACCGGGCTTTGTTCTACGGGTAGAGCATCCGAAGCTAAAGCATTTGTCGATGACCTTCTAAAAGAGCATCATGAGTTAAATGAGTTGTGCTATTCTGCTCTATTACATGGTTATTGCAAGGAAGGAAGATTGAAGGATGCATTGAGTGCTTGTGGTGAGATGGTCAAAAGAGGTATCGCCATGGATCTTATATGTTATGCCATACTTGTTCACGGGATTCTCAAACAGAACGATACAAAACTGTTAATATCAATTTTCAAGGAGATGCTCAGCCAAGGATTGAAGCCTGATAGTGTGATGTATACTAACATGATTGATATGTATGGAAAAACTGGAAATCTTGAAATGGCGATCAGCCACTGGGATATAATGGTAAGTGAAGGGTGCATCCCAAGTGTTGTGACTTACACTGCGATGATAAATGGCTTATGCAAGGCTGGTATTGTTGAAAAAGCAGAGATTCTTTGTAAAGAAATGTTGATTAGTGGCTTAATACCTAACGAGATCACATATGGGTGCTTTCTTGATCATCTTACTAAAGAAGGGAATATGGAGGAAGCCATGCAGCTACACAAGGCAATGCTTAAAGGGTTTCTTGCAAACACCATCACGTACAATATGCTAATTCGAGGTTTTTGCAAGTCTGGCCAAATTCAGGAAGCTGCTCGGGTCCTAGTCGAAATGACCGATAATGGTATCTTTCCAGATTGTATAAGCTACTCGACGATTATCTATGAATGTTGTCGGAGGGGCGACTTGCAAGGAGCCTTCCGACTATGGGAATCCATGCTAACCCAGGATCTGAAGCCTGATGCCGTGGCTTATAATTTACTAATATATAGATGTTGTGTTGCCGGAGAACTGAACAAGGCTTTTAAATTGCACGAGGATATGGATAGACAAGGTCTGAAGCTAACTCGGGCAACCTATGCTTGCCTTCATCAGACTTGCTTGACAGGATCACTCAGTCATACCAGCAGCTAACTGCTGGTGAAATATCATCTATATGATGTGTGTATCACAAGAAGCATAGTTTCTGTTGACGTCTGAATCTGGCTAGAATATTCTGTCAATAGAATAAGCCAAAAACCTCTAGCCATCCTGCATGCTCTGCAACAAGGTAGAATGCTTGGCCACTGGAAAGGGAAGGGTGGTGTCTAGAAGCACTCTGATGCCTAAGTAAGATGGAAAATTTATGAAGAAAAGTGACTGAACAGTAACTAGGAGGAGAGAGAGCAAGGACAAACAAGTCGTAGCTCCCGTCATGTCAATGTCACATCTCTGACATGACACCTCACTTAGTCACCATTGACTGTGCCCAATTTTTTGGAGGAGGCACGTTGGGATTGTTGAGCCGGCACTTCTTGAAGGAGGCACAGTTGAGTGCTTGACCTAGTTAAGTTGCAGTTGTCTATACCGAAGCTTAAGACAGTTGCTGAGCTGCCGCCTGTATAGTTAGGCTTGTGGACAATTGACGCATCTTGCCTAGGGGTTAGCATTTAGGTGTCAATAGGTTGTTTAGTCTTCTTGGATGGGTCCCTCCGTGCCACGACTTGGGATAAGCGAATAACAGTTTCATTTCGAACTTCACTAGTGGGTGATCTCACTAAAGATCCTGGGTCGGACTTGTAAAGGTTTAAGGTCATGATTTTATCGAGGACCACCAAAAGATTGTAAGATATTGTTTTTGACATTAAATCGTACTCTTAACATTAATCCAGTTGTGCAGAAGTAGACAAGATTGACAAAGAACATAACATTGGACTAATTACTTGCAGTATCCTCTGAGGAGATTGCTGACTAGGTTTATACATTATTGACTTGTAAAGATAAATAATTTATTCATCATTTGATGATGGGTTTGTAATCTTTAAACTGGTGTTTATTGTATTTATTCCTTGAAGTTCTTCTGTAGAAAAATTCTCTGTTGACATTGCTTATTTCTTTTGAAAAGCAGTTCACAGGCATTACAGCCAAGAGCAATGGAGCATACCAATTTTGTAAGTGAAAGATTATACATTCTGTATTATATATTAGTGAAAATTGCAGCAATAGTCCCTGATCTAGTCTTAGTAGCAAACGAGTCCCCATTCTACTTTTTTGACGTATAATTATTCATTCTGCTATATTTATTAGGGGAAATTACAGCATTAGTCCCTTATATATTGTCTTAGTAGCAAATGAGCACCCATTCTACTTTTCTGCATTTATGTCCCCGAAGTATCATTTATGTTGCATCTAAGTCCTCGTTGGACAAAAACCGTACAAACGACTGTTGAAGTGTCTGCTTTTCATCAAAAAGGCAATTATACCCCTATTCTTAATTTAAAAAATCAAAAAGAAAACCACAATAAAAACAATAAAAAAAAAAAAAATCCTTAAATCTTCTTTAATTCAACATCCCAAGCACCCTATTGAGGTTAGGTTTGCTTCACTTCGCGGCGAAGATCTTGAAATGATTTCTGAGGGTTTAATTGCACTATTGGCCGGCCATCCCAATTCCTTTTTTCCCACCTTGAATGTATGTTCTTTCTCAATCCATCTCCAAACCCTGTTTCTTCAGTTATTCCTCCCCAACCCATCTCAATCCCAGGCATTTTAGGAAGTTCTCCACTGTGTTCAAAATTCCTTATATGCAATGAGTAGATAGTTGGGTCCATATTCTACCACAGTTTTTTCAAATTTTGTTGGCTGTTTTAATGGGTTTTCGCTTATGGAGGAGATTTTCAACTTTTTCTTTATGTCAATATTCAAGGTTATATGATTATAGCATATTCATATTGATAATCATCTCTTCAAGGAAGAAGGGTACGGGTTGGGTCGGAGGAAATTAGGTTGAAGTTTGGTTGAGAAGGAAATAATTGTGGTTGAAGCTGAGTTGGGGAAGGAAGGAACCAAGTTTGAAGGTGGATTGGGGAGAGGAATAATTCGGGGTTCTTGTTAATGAAAAGCAAACTTTCACGATTCATTTGGATGGTTGTCCAATAAGGACCGAGGAGCAATAGAAATTATACCTTGGGGACGAAGTGCCCAAAAGATAGAATAGAGACTCATTTGCTACTAAGGCGATAGGCTGGGGCCAACATCTACACTAGCATGTACGAAGTGAAAGGAACAACAATGTTGAATGAGAGGAATAAGAACAGTCGAGAACACATTTCCAAAACATAGAAACCAACTGAACGGCGGTTATCCAGAAATTCACAGCATAAATTCCACAACTGAAGTCATAAAATACGATCAAAGTGACGTATTTTCTGTATAAAGAACGGACTACAAAGTTAAACTTCAACTAGAGACCAATATAATAGCTTAGGCGTGGCACAGTTTCACGAGCTATTAACATTTCTTGCAAGTTGAGCAAAGAGCATGTAGCATCATACTTTGCTGCAACTCTGGAGAACATTTAACTGCAACGACTTTTGAAAACATCAAGACCCATTTCAGTTGGATCAGTTGCTTGGAGCTCCACCTGAATGCCGTCTAATTCCCTCTTGAATTTGTCCTTGGAACTCGCGTAGATCATTTTGCTCCTAACTCTTGAAGTGTCAGGACACCTTAGTACATAGAAAATGGAGACACACCACTAGTTAGCACATTTAAAAAAAGCGGTGATTGAGATTGACATTTACACGAAATCTTTTGGCAGTGTATTTACCATGCTATGAAGAAAATCCTGCTCTTTTGGCAATTCTCTTCAGTTATGAAGTCGTAATCGTAAACTGCATATCGGCACTCATCAGCAGGAAGGCTAGCAGCAAAGTCCTCATAAGTTTGACTTGGTTCACCAAGCTTTTCAACAATAACCTGTTTTTGCTCCTCCTCAATTTTGAATACTATAAAACGAAATGTTCTTTTTGCTTTCAGTTCCAAAAACTTCAGCTTACAGTCATCGTGCACTGCCATTCCCGACGCTGCGTTAGCCTACACGCACAAGTGTTAGGATCTAGGAACTAAGAAATTGACTTAGTGCACCACAAACGATTTCATGGTAATAAATTCTAATGAGTTAAGAATGATATGTACTACAGGCAAGTAATAGAGAAGATACACCATTTGATCTGAATGACGAAATGCGACACTTCATTTTTAAGGACGAGAGGGAGAGGGAACTGTCTAAAAATACCAGTCTTATAAGACAACAAAATTGTTAAAAACACTGCAAATGATGATTCCAAATAATATTAGTGTTTTCGTTCAAGGTAAAATAACTACTACTTAAAGCTCAAGTAGTGGCAAGTAGCAGTTTTTTAAACACCCAACTGCTGTGAAAATCCAAATGTATAATGCAAGTAAATGGCATTTCTAAGTCCACCTCCACAAAATCTAGAGCTACAATCTAGTATTGCATCACAGTGAGGGAGGCAACTAAATATACTTTTAGAGATTAAGAGGTGATTGTGTTGACATTACGCATGTCCAAAAGAACTGAAGCATTTTGTTTTATTTTTTTGCCACAATTAACTAGTTATGAAGCTATTATCAAATATCAACAAAGAATTTTAATATTGATAGAAAAGATATTGGTATATTAAATTTCTTTTGAATATCAGCAATACAGAAAAAATTAGGTTGGCTTATTTCCAAATCTGAATTTATTTATCGTCTAATTCAATGTTTATTGCCTAGTCAAAGTCCCAGCATGGCATTGTGGAGAAAGGAGAAAACTATTTACCTAAGTTGCACAAAAATGGACATGGGACACGGTCGTGACACGAGGACATGACATGACGACATGTGATTTTTAGAAAAAGTAGGACACAAGCACGTAGATTAATTTCTTTATAACATTTTAAATTCATTTATTGTATCTTCATTTTTATAATTTTTAATCTAGGACACAGCACACGGCATGTCTGAAACTTGCTCAATGGGTGTCCCTTAAGTATTCCACGAGTTAGTAATTTAAAAAATATATAAAAAATGGCACAAGAGCACATGGCTTATTGGATACATGTCCTTGACCGCCCTAATAAGAGTGTGCATCATAGCTAACGAGTATCTTCTAGTTTAATGTTGCATGCGATTTGCATTTATAAAATCATATAAAAATTTCCTTTGTATTCATATAAAATTCATGTGCTATTAGTTAATAGTGTTATATGGAATTCAGGAATCTCAAAGATCGAGATGATAGAAGCAAAATTGGAAAGACATGGAAGAGCAAACATTTTGGAAGGAAGAAATGCTAGAGCTTTTAAGGTCAGAGACTTAAAGTGAATCTTTTAGAGTGCTCCAGGGATTATAGTAATGATGATTGTACATCTCAAAAGAACTTTCTGTTAGATGTTTATAATTGTAAACGTAATTTAGTTATATCTCTGTTCAAAGAAAAAGAGAGGGATCTTTTGGCATGTAGAAACTAATTGCTTCAAGATCTAACTAGTATCAACATGCCTAAATTGATATTGTACAGGCCTGTTTCAGAATTGCTGGATCTTCCGTCAAGTTATGTTCCAATGATGCAAAGAAAGATTCAATTCATTGCTGTAAACAAGCCGACACAAAAGATAATAACAAGCTTCTAAGGGACACCTATTTAAAACACAACAAATCAAAAAGAAAAAGTATTATGATGCGGTGATCCCAGGACCAGGAAGACTATAATAAGACAATTAAAAGTTGCAGCAGTTCCGCATCATTTGTGAGATTCTTTGTTTGGATACATATTAAGCAAGAACTGAGATGCAATGCCTTTCAATCATTTATTTTCTTTTTGAATAGGAAGAAAACCAATCTGTTACAAATATTTGTTGTGTATGTCACAAACGGAACACAAGAAACCTGATGTAGAAGCTTGAGGGCAAAAAGGTTTTGATATAAAAATTTCTCTAATATAGTTCTATTGGATAGCTTCACTTTTATGTAAATAATAATAGTATCTTCCAACTAAAAGCATGTTCAAGTCCCCCCATATATCCCCCCAAAAAAAAGAAGAGGTTTTGTCATTTGAAGAAATAGTGCTAATTAATTCGAATGCAAATCAAAATCTCTCAAATCAGTTCCATCAACGAATCCAATAATGTTCCCTGTCATATTAGATCAGACATATTGTACACAAATCACAACAAATTTGTATCCCACATAAATAATCATAAAATTTAATCTTTTAAATATTAATTATAATAAATACCTCAAAAATTGCAAATCATTATCGGATCATTTACCTTACAAACCAAGCAGGTAAGTCCGATAATCTTAATGTTACTTACCCACATAATAATGATTTCCCTAAAAAATAAATAGCATGAGAATCAATTATTTATGCGAAATCATCTCAATATACCCCCAAAATCAGCAGTAAATCAATCAGAAATCATAAGGCTCTACAAACTTTAACCAATGCGAAATTCAGAGAGCAACAACGAAAATCGACATAAATCAGATCTAAAATCTTATAAACCAAAAAAGGACGAAATCGTATAATCAAAACGAACTAAAAAAATAACCAATGGTTTCCAATTTCCACTCTATACTTCATATACTCCAAAGATCGTTAATCAAACACCAAAACCAAATGTGAAAAACAAAAACTATAGAACAATTTCTCACAGAGATTTATAAACGCACTTTTAACTGATAATGATACAGATTAAAAGTGCAAGGAAAAGAGTATCACCATTGTGAATGGAGAAGATCTAGGAGAATGGAGCGAGAAAATTTAGCGCTGAAAATTGAGTCGTGGTGGATATTTAGGGGCAGATAATATAGCGCGAGATGAGACTCCGAACGACGAGACTTTTTGTTCACAGAGAACCTACATTTTGGGAAATGGGAATGGGCAAATATATCGATACCATTTTAATTGTACCAGAGGTCCTTAATATTTGTTAATTGTCATTCTTTTGTTTTTTACTTTTATTAATCATATCGTTATCTCAATCATTCATTAATTATCGTATATAATTTTGGCTATAGAGAGGAACAAATATTTTGCCATATTTTTATATTTATTTTTGTTTTTTTTTAAATATGAAGGGTATATAAATTTGTGATGAGAACCGAAGGAAAGTTAGTATAGATTTGTTGCAAGTTGAAGAAGGATCAATTACAAGATCAAGAGCAAACAGAATCAAGGAAACCATGCAATTACTTTATCAAGTTATGTGGGCCGAGAGTTTGAATGCAACAAAAATACACAAAGTTTCAAGTTGGGCATAAAAGAGGAACCAACCTTGGTGCATTTAATTCAAGTGAAGGAAGAGGAAGGCTTTTAGCAAAGCCATGTGGCCGCAATACTTTAATTCAATGCGGTAACGAGAATCAAAATTTTCAATCCGAGACTAAAAACGTTTCTTTCATTCGATCACAATCAATATAACCATGCGATTGCAACGCTTTCGATAGAGTCTAAATTTTAATTTTTCAGTTTTAATCAAACTCAATTATTTTGATACTATATGGTAGTATTTTGGTTTTCTTAGGATTTTTATGAGTTATCTATATATATGGTCTCATTCTTTCATTGTAAATTAACAATTATTTTGAAAGAATTAATAGAGCGAGATTTTTTTTCTACTTGATCTTAATTGAACTCAATTAGAACTTATCAAAGATTCATACTCTAGTGACGTTCAACAACAGTTTGAGCAAACGAATGTGGTGTTTGGAAAAAATAAGGATAAAATGGATAGACAGAATACGGTGATTGCAAACTTACAAAGGGGTAACCTAGAGAAGATCTTAATGTTAGGAGACAAGATAAACGTGATCTTAGAGCTGAATTTGATGATGAGAATGAGGATGACCAAATCTCAGAGGCCAAAGTGGGTAGGATGAGGAATAAAAGAGATAGGCGTGATAGGGGGCATAGAGGAGATCTTAGAGACTTTGGTGGAGATCAAATTGATCGAAATTGAGTAGCATTAAGATGAAAATTCCTTCATTCTAAGGTAGAAAAGATCTGGAAGTGTATTTGGACTGGGAGAAAAAGAAATAATTGATTTTTGATTACCATAACTATTTTGAAGAGAAAAATGTGAAATTAAGTGTGATAGAATTTACTGATTATATAATCATATAATGGGATCA
The DNA here is from genome assembly GCA_903798255.1 of Fraxinus quadrangulata. Classification (NCBI taxonomy): domain Eukaryota; kingdom Viridiplantae; phylum Streptophyta; class Magnoliopsida; order Lamiales; family Oleaceae; genus Fraxinus; species Fraxinus quadrangulata. Next base: position 57,350 of record CAIGRB010167933.1, read on the forward strand.
ATTGGTGACAAATAGGATGAGAAATCATGAGAGGCCTATAGAAACATGGGTAGATTAAAGGCTATCATGAGAAAGTGATTTGTACTTAGTCATTATTATAGAGACCTTTATCAAACCTACAAAGCATTAGCCAATGTTCAAGGAATTTTGAGAATTAATATAAGGAGATGTAGGTAGTTATGATTAGGGCCAATGTTGATGTGGATTGAGAGGCCATAATGACAAGATTTTTGAATGGTTTAAATAGGAATATATTCAATATAGTAGAGTTACAACATTATGTGGAGTTAGAGGACATGTTACATGTAGCTATGAAGGTGGAGAGAAAGTTAAAAAAAAAAAAAAAAGAGCTGCTAGGTATTCTTCGGGTTCTAATCATCTTGGAAATCGAAGTGGGATATTAATAGAAATGATGGGACTGTTTCAAAGTTAAGACTGAACCACCAAGGGGAAAAGAAGAAGTAGCTAGCAAAACAAAAAAAAAAAACCCCAAGTGAGATTCCCAACCTTCTAAGAATAGGAATATCAAATGTTTTAGATGCTTGGGTTTGGGGCACATTGCATCTCAATGCCTAAACAAAAGAGAAATGATCTTACATGACAAGTTAGAAGTGGTGAGTGATAGTGATAATGATGAGATGCTCGATTTGAAAGATTTTAGTGATGGTGATTGAGTAAAGTACCCATTGGTAGGTAAAACACTTGTTAGGGGTGCTCTTAGTACACAAATTAAGGTGGATGATATGGAGTAGCAGAGAGAGAATATCTTTCATACTAGGTGTTATGTCAACAACAAACTATATGGTATGATTATAGATGGGGGTGAGAGTTGTACCAATATAGCTAGTACCACCCTTGTAGAGAAATTCGGCTCGTCTATGTTAAACATCCTAAACCTTATAGGTTACAGTGGTTGAATGAATGTGGAGAGGTCATGGTTAATAAGCAAGTCTTGGTGAGCTTTATTATTGGAAAGTATAATGATGAGGTGATGTGTGATATGGTTCCTATGGATGCTGTGTATATCTTGTTGGAAAAACCATGACAGTATGATAGAAAGATGATAAATGATGAGTATAAAAATAGGTACAGCTTTGTGAAAGATAAAAAATCAGTTACTCTTATTTTCGTTAACATCAAAACAGGTCTATTGGGGATCAATTGAAATTGAGAGATGGGGAAGAAAAGAAAAAGAAAGAGAGAAAAAATAGTGAGGTGACTGAAATTAATGATAAAAAGTGGAGCCACAAAAAGAAAAGAAAGAAAGTCTTCTCAAAAGTAACTTTTTAGAAGTGAAATAAAGAAGGCTAAGCCTACGTTTGGTGCACATTCTCACCAAAAAATGATTTTTCCTGTCATTTCAAGCACTGTTCACACAGTGCACATGTAATGATTGTATATTTCAATTTATTCCACATTTCCCTTTTTGCCCAATTGCAGGTAAAAAGTTGATGCACAATTGGTATGTGTGAGGGTAAAATTGGCAAAATACATATGATAAGTCACTTAATGCATTGCAAACATGTACTGAAATGGCAGAGATACTATTCCAACGTCTCTTTTTCCTCTACATTTTTGGGCAAAAATGTAGCCCAAACAGAGGCTTAGTAGAAAACCAACCTTTGATATTTTCGGTTTATAAAGAATCATTCTTTAGTTTTGAGGAAATTAACAAATCCCTCCATAGTTTGGCTATTTCTTTATTGTAGGAATTTGAATACTTTTTCTCCGAGGACATGTCTAATGGGTTACCACCCATTCAAGGCATTGAACATCAAATTAACTTTATACGTGAAGTTGTTATTCTAATTGTACAAGTACTACTTGTAAGTAAAAATGATGGGACGTGGAGAATGTGTGTTGATTGCAGTGGCAATCAATAGTATAACGGTAAAGTATTGTCATTCCATACCTGAGTTAGATGATATGCTTGCTGAATTGCATGGATGTGTATCTTTAATAAAATTAATCTTTGAGTGGATATCACCAAATTAGGATGAAAGAAAGAGATGAATAGAAAACAGTTTTTACTACTAAATATAAATTGTATGAGTGGTTAGTTATGCAATTTAGACTTACTAATGCACCTACACTTTCATGAGATTAATGAACCATATTTTTGCATGCATTCATAGTAGTTTTACTTTGATGACATCCTAGTGCATAGGAAAAATTTAGATGAGCATATTGAGCATTTGAGATATGTGCTTGTTGTCTTGAAGCAATAATAACTTTATGCTAAATTTTAAAAGTATACGTTTTGCATGAAAAAAATTATTTTTCTTGATTATGTTGTTAGCATAAAAGGTATTGAAGTAAACGAAAAGAAAATCAAAGCCATTAAGGAGTAGTCAATACCTAAAAGCATAGTTGAGGTAAGAAACTTTCATGTTTTAGCTACCTTCTATAGGTTAGTACACTTACCACACCACTCATTGATATTGTGAAATAAAAAGTTTTGAATTCCATTGGGGCATTGACCAAGAGAATGCATTTAATCATTAAAGATAGATTATGTTCTTCACCTGTTTTAGCACTACCTAACTTTAACAAAAAATTTGAGATTGAATGTGGTTAATCAGGTATAGAAATTGGAGTTATTTTAAAGCAGAATAGGCAACCGATAGCTTATTTCAGTGAGAAGCTAAGCAGGGTAACTTTATATTATCATACATATGACAAAAAGCTTTATACACTTGTTCGAGTTTTGAAGACATGGTAGCACTACCTATGACTGAAGGAGTTTGTGATCCAGACTGGTCATGAGTTATTAAAACATCTAAAGGGCCAAGGTAAATTAAACAAGAGGCATGCGAGGTGAATGAAATTTTTCGAGACATTTCCTTATATTATTCGGTATAAACAAGGTAAAGAAAACATAGTTGCTGTTGGCGACTCTATTTAATCGCCCAAGTTGGTTGCCATTTTCCTTAAATAGTATTTTCAGTCCAAATAATTATGGGTCTCTAGCTCATTCCCGATCATCGGGTCCGTAATTTGTTTTTATATTTAAAATTTATTTTTAAGAGTCTCTGTTACTTGTGCTATTTTTAGACACATTATTAGATATTTTCAATGAATTTTGATCATACATTGTTGCTTCTTTTTATGGTGGTGTTATGCAACATTGAAAGTTTTATCCCATTGCCTATTTTTTCAGTTTAAATATTAAAAAAGCTATTGGGGCTGGGGAAAATTGTCACTTGTGAGTTGGAACTTTGATTGCAATGTAAAATGTTTAGGGTCTACTTTTATGAATGTTTGAGCTGCTATTGGAACAATTTGCTGCTAGGTTTTTTATAGATACTTGGTGAACCAACTAACACAACCCAAGCCAACCCAAATCGACCAAAACTTGGTTGGGTTTCAACCCTTGCACGGGTTGGTTTGGTTTGGTTTTATATCAAACCGATCATGTTAGGTTGTGTTTGAATTTTGACAAGACCGACCTAACTCACCCCTACACGTATGAAAATGTTGCAATTAATAAATTTTATAAGTATGATGGATATATGTTTAAAGCAAATTAGTTATGTATGCCTAATTGTTCTATGCGTGGATTGTTAGTACGTAAAGCACATATTGGAGGTATAATGAGACATTTTGGTATTAAGAAAACCTTGGAGATATTGCATGAGTATTTTTATTGGCCTAGGATGAAAAATATGTTAATTGCATTTGTAGTAGATGCATTACATATAAAAAGGCTTAGTCTTATAAGGTTCCACCACAAAGTTTGTTTACACCCTTATCTATTCTTAGTGAATTTTGGGTTGATGTGTCATAGACTTTGTGCTAAGATTGCCTAAGGCTAAAAATGACAGAGATTTCATATTTGTGGTGGATAGGTTTAGTAAGATGGTACACTTCATTTCATCTCATAAAACAATGATGTCACGAACATAGCTGTCTTGTTCTTTAGAAAAATAGTGCGACGCCATGGGATACCTAGGAATATTGTGTCCAATAGAGATGTTAAGTTCTTTAGTCACTCTTGGAAGGTTTTGTGGGGATAAGTTGTGATGTCACCCAAAAACAGATGGAAAACTGGAGTAGTTAATAGAACATTAACTTAACTATTGCGCACTATAATTAACAAGAATTTGAAAAGTTGGGAGAACTGATTGCCATTTATAGAGTTTGCTTATAATATGGCTTTGCATTCTACTACTTCTTATTCGCCTTTTAAAATTGTGTATGGTTTTAATTTACTAACTTTTTTGGATTTATTTCATTTATCTGTTGATGAAAGAGGTAGTCAAGATGGGAAAAAAAGGTTGAATGGTAAAGTCAATCCATGAGAAGGTTCGCCTTCAAATTGAGAAAAAGATCGAACATTATGTATCTCAAACTAATGAGAAAGGAATCATGTAACCTTTGAACTAGGTGATTGGGTTTAGGTGCACGTGAGAAAAGAACGCTTTCTGGCCCCAAGGAGGTCTAAATTGCATCCTAGAGGAGATAGACCATTCCAAGTGCTTAAAAATTAATGATAATGCTTATAAATTGGATCTTCCCGTAAGTATAACATATTTACTACTTTCAATGTTATTGATCTTTATTATTTTGATATAGGTGAAAATTTGAGGTCAAATCCTTTTGAAGAGGGAGGTGATGATGAGAACCATGGAATGAGATTTAGCAAGGATCTGTTGCACATTGAAGAAGGACTAATTACAAGATTAAGAGCAAAGAGAATCAAGGAAGCCATGCAATTACTTGTTCAAGCTACGTGAGCCGAGAGTTTGAATGCAACAAGCAATACACAAAGTTTCAAGTTGGGCATGAAATATAAACCAACCTTGGTGTATTTGATTCAAGCAAAGGAAGATGAAGGCTTTCAGCAAAGCCATACGGCCGCAATGCTTTAATTTAGTGTGGTTGCGAGAATCAAAATTTTCAACTCGAGACAAAAAAAAAGTTTCTTCCATGATGTTGCAACCAATGTAACCATGTGGTTGCAACGCTTTCCAATTGAATCCAAACTTAGTTTTTCAGTTTTAATCAAACGCTATTATTTTGATGTTATCTAGTAGTATTTCAGTTTTCTTACGGCTTTTATGAGTTCTCTATATACATGACCTCATTTTTTCATTGTAAATTAACCATTATTTTGAGAGAATTAATAAAGCAAGATTTGCTTTCTACTTGTTCTTAATTGAATTCAATTAGAACTTATCAAAGATTCATACTCTTTATGGCTTTCAACACTTATAGCAAGGTCATGATTATTGTAATTACGTGGGTCAAGGTTTTTCAATCACATTGGTTCCTTGATTCAATAAATCATTGGGTCAAGTTTCAAACTCTGATTTTAGCATTTTTGGGGTTCGTTTCAATCTTTTGAGGTTTCCGAAGTTCCTATTACTATGTGGGTTCACATCAGTTTGTTTATGCTCTTATAACGGATACTTTGAACGTAAATTATCGACAATGAAAAACTGTGATAATTAATAAATAATTTCTTAAAATATTAAATAGAAAATGATTTGATTTTTTTCTTTAACATAACAAACATCAATGACTTCATTTATGAAAGTAATATGTACTATAATAAAATATAAGCCAATCGAATTAAATGTTTACTTTATTTACAAAACAATCTCAATATTTAATCGTGATGATACTGAGTATGTGTTGTCACAAGTCGTCATCTCAAATTATCTGTCATTCATCATCTGTAAGTGGGAAGGGATAACGTGGAATGAGTTAACGTTCACTAAGCAAACCTATGCATACGATGCATGCTTATGATATGCATATGCATTAACCTTAAAATAAAAATCATTTCTTAATATGTATTCCCTTGTCATTCATTTCTTAATATGCATATGCATTAACACCTCAACGTTAACATTGAAATTAACATTGTGAGCTCACTTTGATGTATGTCCTAACTAATCAGAATGTAGTGGGCAATTATTATTTAAAACCCGATTGATCATACTGGTAATATCGCAAAAACGGTTAACATTAACATTATCATTGAACATTGATCGCATGTGTCGGTCCACAATGCCCCATTTCTCATTCACACCTTTAATGGCATAAATATACGTCTTGTAATAAAAGCATTCGGGATATATATCTTTTTAACATTCATTGACTCATTAACAATTGGAAATATTTTATCTCTTAAAACTTCATGTATATTTATAGATGTATTGACGTGCATGAATATGTCAAGAAAACATAAATGACATAAAGCGTGATGAATCAAATGTCAAGTTCACATAATAACAATTTAGTAACATGTTTAAACATTTAATAAAGTAACATAAACATGAAGACAATTGAAGGTTTACTTACCTGAAATCCTTACCAATTTACTTTTAGCATAGAAGATATAGATGTTTGTAACGGTCCACAAGATGAACTTGCTCAAGAGTCCTAAATCATTACCATTTAATAAAAAATTCCAACATACTCACTTAATTTTAATCATTTAGATATATCCTTGAATATCAGTCCTTTTTTTTTTACATATTTATTTGTAACTTGTAAATATACAATTACATATTTAGTAATATATTACATAGACGGATCGAATAAGTCAAACATGTTATAACATAGATATTTTGAACCATAAAAAGAGTAAACTCTTAAAAGACATTAAAATATTTGTGGCATAAACATAATTTAAAGAAAATGATATTAAAAATCACACAATTTTATCTCTTTAAAAAAATGGAGATGGTTAATTTTTGAACAATAAAGTTTGGTAGAAAATACAATAAATTAAATAACATTTTAAACTGGAGCATGCAATAAACAACGTGGCACGCAAGTGGTGAAAATAGGATTATGTGCTAAGGTTCATTTACTTCCTCATTTCACATTAACCATATAATATAAATCAATAAATTATGAATATACACTATTAATTATTCTGGAAGATTATATAAGCACGTATAAGCTAGAATGTCTCCATGTTCGAAATATTATCAATAGATAATTTGATATATATCTCAACTTATAAAATCATATCAATTGAATCTCGATAACTTACAACAAAATGTGTACAAATTCACGTGGGTTCATTTTTAGATTTCCTTTTCTTTATATGTAATATATAGATATTGGACGTCAATATATGAATTAAATAAGTCATTTAATTCTACTTTTCATTTAACCTATCATCTAGTGTCAATTAGATTGTGGTTGTAACTCCAGTGGGACTACATAGCATAATCTAAAACAAATACAGAATGCTAACCTCAAAATTAATGAAAAGCACGAAGAATTATATAGTTTCAAGTATCGATAACTCTCGTACTCTCCTTTCGGTGTGGTGTAGGATTGAAGTTTAGGAAAAATAATTTAGCTATAGAAAGGTCAAAACAATAAAGTAGTGATTGGGAGGGAATGAATTGGACGTTTTTTTAATTCTGGGAATGCCAATTTGTAATTCATTAAGCAATGTGGATTTTGAATTAGTAAAAACCTTGACTTCCATTCTTAGATAAATAAAATATGGTAATTTGCAAATAAAAACTCCTTCAAATTGGCTCCATTACCCGAGATAATGCCTCGTTGCCCGTATATAGACTTTCTATTAATTAAATTAAATAATATGAGAAATAATGGCCAATTGTTTCAGAGCACGAAGAATAGAGGTAAAATTAATACATGAAACATTTAACTACGAGAATCTCGAGAATTGAAACTAAATGTTCAAATATAGATTACATCGTTCATTCCATTTATTG